>JAJTWR010000347.1:820000-847500 GCA_021613335.1 Whitmania pigra
TTCTAGGCAACGGTGACGCAACTCAACCCATTCCCAATGTAAACGTTGAAAACTTTCGTGACACTCATCTGCAAATGTTCCAGCAACAACTACTAATTTTAGAAAGAGCTATGCATTATCTGACAAATTGATAATGTTTACAAATTCACCGGGATCTTCAAAGCTATGGACAGTCTTGTTCTACCATCTGCAACTATTCGCGGGTATGAATTGCAACAACACTGTTGAAGTGAACGGCATGCATGTGATGATTTAACCCAGGGGTCTCAAACACGCGGCAGGCATTTCATGCGGCCCGCGACGATGAAGCAACTTGGTGAGGGCAATTTGGCCCATTTCTCAACTCTGAATTCCTTAGGCAAAGTTGAACCCAAATGCTTGAAAGAATATGCAGATTTGATGTTTGTGTAACTTCAACAGTTTGATGTGCGTTTTGCAGACTTTAAGTTACTAGAGCCACAATTTCAACTTTTTTCGACGCCGTTTGCTGTAGAAATTGACACTGTTGCAAATGGAGTTGGTGGAACTCCAGTGTGATACTATCTTGAAGCAGAAATATGCAGAAGTAGGGATTCCCAAATTCTACACGTTTCTTTCACGAGAAAGATTTCCAATGTTACTCTCTGATACTGCAAGGATTCTTGCAATGTTTGGCAGTACATATGCATGTGAACAATTTTTCTCATCCATGAAAGTTAACAAGTCAGTACTGAGGTCACAGCTCACTAACTAACATTTGCAAGCAACACTGAGATTGGTTTCTTCTCACAAAATCAAGCCTAATATTGATGCCCTTGTTGACGCAAAACGCTGCCAGGTCAGCAGTCAGTACAGAAAGTGACTGAAACCTAAGTTAACCAAATACAGAATAAATACGCCAAAAACGATACATAAATTGAATACATTACATTTGTAATAAATGGATTTTAGAAAGTTTGTAAAGCACTACGTTCTTATTACGTTGTCTTGTTTATTAACTTTTTATCATTTAAACAAGTTCTGGCTATGCGGCCCTCGAGGAACTTTAGAAGTCATCACTTGGCCCTCGGAGCAATTTGAGTTTGAGACCCCTGATTTAACCCATATCCGGCTGGCGGCAGTTTAAACTGTTCGTAAAACATTGGATTTCTGGATAAATATTAACAATCCATTTTGCTAGATTTTATGTTTGTTCGGGAGGTGTCTTAAATCATATTTATTATTTGTTTTTGTAAATTGTTAATATTTATTTGAGCAATCATTATTAGCTATTTTGGAAATTTAATGATGTAAACATTTATAAGAAAAACACCTAGGTAAAATTATTTTTTTTATATTAATAGTATATTAGACAAATTTTTATTAGAGTCTATTTAAGTCTTTGAATGTTTTTATTTCAATTATTATAAGCTATAATCAAGGTATTGACAATTTTCGATTGTCAATTTAAACTGATGCCAGCCGCAGACGCTTAGGGTGTTTTCGCCAAGTCGCGCAGTAGATATAGTGCAATAACGAGCAATATTTGCTGTGCAAATAATAAAAATTTAAATCTAAATGATAAATTCAGAGAGGTACAACCTTTAATAGGCAAAACAAAGTGCTTATTGATGAAAGTATGGTACTTCTTAATTTCGAGCGGCATAGAGCCAGACATCCACCACAAGCCAGTAATATTTGATTACCAAATGTGGGTTATAGATATACCAAGTGGATATGTTGTTAAATTCATCCACATCAAGGCGATTGGTGGACTAACAAAGATCTCGGACTATTGGAAGATCCCTGTATCACTTTTTAAAGGGAAATCGGCCAGTCAAGCAAGGAGAAAACAAAGTTTATGAAAAGAGTATTCGAAACTGTCGAGGCATCTTCTCAATGAATATGGAGTCATAGGAATTCCAAGATGTAAGTATTCACGAGGCAGGAGGAAGGACACCTCGATTCGTCGTGCCACGAAATTCCCAAATTTTTCGTGGTGTGGGAATAGTGCTGGAAAGTGGCCTTCAAGGGGCCAAAAATGCCATAGCTCGTTTATGCCCGACAAGACACCCATTTGATCAGCAGGTGCGGCCCGGCCACAGAGAGTTTAAGGAGATTTCAAGGGCCGAAAAAAAGGCTTCACTCTCCTGAAGATTCCGTCGGAGCTCGACAAGAGTTGTTAATCTTTCTAGAGCGGTGGAATAAAGATGGAAATTTTACCAAGAATAAATTGAATTTAAGTTTTGTTTTGCTCTTTAAATAAAATCACATTTCTTTAATTTGCTTTTTGTCTTCTGCAGAAATGGTTGCGATAAACATAGCCCTTAATAAGAATGTTACAGATTGTCTTGACAATCCACTCTCCAACATCATGGTTGACGGTATTAAAGACCCAGAAAAATTCGAGACAGCGGAAAGTGAATGCATGGGTCGGGAATCCTACGTGGAAGTTCATCTTAGAGGAACGTTTGCCATTCACTATGTCATCGTCTTTGCAGGGAGCGGTACTACCACTCTTTTAATTTTGTTTTTCAACGTATTAATCGTAATATTAATATGGTTGCGATTATATGCTTATTATACATTCCATAAGTGTATGAATGTCAGCAAGGATATTTCCAATATCTGTGAAATCTTTTTTGAAACTATGACGATAATAATAATAATATGTTTATTTGTATAGCGCCGTAAGCATAAGCATCAGGGGCATCCAAGGGGCACTGTGTGGCGGTGCAAGCTGGGTTGCGAACACGACACATTGTGCAGGCACAATTCCACGTAACCCATTCGGCCAACTTGCACGACGATAAGTAGAAGTTAAGTTTAATTCCTTAGGATTTTAAGATTCTTGAAACATTAATATTTCAAGAACTGCAAGTCATGATGACTGAAAGATGGTCTTAATAGCTTCAATCCAGGTCAAATGCTGAGCTATTTGAGAAAATAAATTACAACTAGCAGCTCCCGCGCAAAGCGTCTGGGGGTCTAGAACTGGTTAAAATAATATTTTATTGTAATAAAAACATGTCAATAGTTTTTAAAACATAATTTTATTACTTACATCTTATCCATCCTTGTGAAAATTTCGGTCAAAACACAGTTTTTAGTGTCTTGATTGTCTGAGACAATAGTTACTGAGTCGAACGATCGTACTCTGGACGGACCTACATAGAGTTTTCCATGGCTGAAAACCGGCTTTGATAGGTAGATACAACGTTTTTCGAAAGTTTGACCCTGAGATTTATATAAACCCTGAGATCGTCATAAACATGGCTAAACCGAGAAGAAACTGTTACGTTTGAATTTGAACGGCTTGTTAGTGTCAGAAGGGATAAGTGGTATTCGCGGTATTAAAACTGTTTCCATGTTAGCTGATTCTATCGTTCTTGCTTTACGTTAGGCTGCAATCGTGTTACTGTGAGATTCCACTGCAGATACCCTTATAGGGTAATAAGTTTCTGGGTAGCCTGATAACAGAGTCAATCTTCAATCTGAGTTTGTGAGGTGACATTCCAGTTGGAATAAAAGTGTTCAAAAATTTCTCTGCTGGTCTTCGCTGAACTTGATCACTCACTATACTATCGATACTTTCATAAACTATTTTACCTGATATGCCCTCCAACGATTATTAAGTCGTTAGTAACACTGAGAAATGCTCTCCTTTTAGTTAATGCGGACTTTCGTTTCTGAAGTCAATATCCCCATGCAGGTGATCAACCTGATTTTGCATGGATAATATCGTTGAGGCAATGTGATTGCCGCTCTCTACCTTTAAACACCATTTTCTGCAAATTATCTCTCGGTGTCTAGAGCTCGCATGTTTCGAATGAGTTTCATAACATTTACTTCCGTCAAAATATGATGTCTCTTCAAACATCTGACAGCAGTCAGAAATTGTGAGCCTCTTCATATAGCAGAAAAAACTTGACGAAAATCATCTCCAAATAAATAATCCACATTTTAACACCAAATAGTTTGCAATTTTTTGTTAAATCTTTGATAAGTCTATCGCGAGGAAGGCATGCAAACGAGTCAATGGAGCTTCAATCCGTATTATTAATTTTGAGTGCAGTAGTACTTTTGTTTTTGGCGTATTGGGTTTGACGTTGCTGTGGCATTTAAGATAAGCAGAATTTTAAATACCAAGTCTGCAGTTCTTCCATTTCGTAAAAGAGTTGCTGCTATTACTGTTGATGCTACTGGAGTAGCTTGATGTCCTTTTCTTCTAATAATATGTAAAAGTGTACTTTAAACGAAAGTCTTTCAGATACCTACTGGGCAAAGCATTTACTCTGACCTTGAAATGTTCCATATATTGAATCAAGTACCACGTTAACCGCCGCCAGTTGTTCATCATTAAATATTTCGATATTCCATCTCGCTTCTGTCTGTTCATCTAAAACATTAATTTAAGATACTTTGCCTTTTGCTTAAGTATCAACAAAGTATTGCTAAAACAATTTTCCACTGCTGTGGAAGGGACTAAAACCTAGACGAACAGAGAGTCGATAAGCGAAGAATTGGAGGTGAGTGATGTGAACTCGTTTGGCAGATCGTTTTTCTTCAACATGCTCCATTCCAGTATGCCAACCAAACTTTCCCAGTGAGAAAAGTAATGGATCAGTGCAGCGATTCAAAGGTGAAATGCTTTTGCAAGAATCTCCAATCGGGTAGATGTCTGTTGATATTCATCTTTTTTACTTCTTCGATCTCTCTCAGCTTTATTTCTATTTGCTTTTCTTTGTTTAGCTTAATTCAGATTCGTTAGTTCTTGAGCATGTTGGACTTAAATGCATTTAGGGCAAGTTGATGTACTGTAAGATAAATTTAATAGAAACAAAAACACAACTCGTATTCGATAAAAACTTGAAACTCGAAGCAACTAATTATGTAAATTACTGACACCCAATAGAAAATATTATAGTCGAGAGTTTATTGAAAAATTGAGGAACATCACGAGCGAGTTGAAATAGCTGAGTACTGGAGTGATGAAAGCGATTTTTGTGTTGTATCAATGTGGGTGCTAAGCGATGAGCGACTGATCTACTGAGCGATTAAATGTTATAAAGCTAAAAGTCCTTTCCGAAGATCCCTGCTATTATAAATTAAAACAAATTAAAAATAAAAATAAATTTTAAATATATCAGCATATATATATATATATATTTCGCTAAGGTACGTCGTGAGCAATCTTCGTCGTGTAATATATTGTGTATAATATATTGAAATAACCTGGGGTCCGGGAACTAGTAAGTTTTAGAGTAAGTTTATTAAGCAAGTATTCAGTTAACGGAACTGAATAATCGAAGGTAAGAGTTTAAGGAATTGAGGTACTTAGAAGATGCAAATGTATATTTGGGCTTCTAAGTTGTTTGGATTCTCGCTGAATGTCAGGTGAATATCGAGAATGCTTTTCTGTAGAAATATTAAATACCACGTGCCCGACAAAGATACCAAATATAATGAATTATAATTGTAATTATTTTAGCAATAAAAACTTAATTAATTTCTAAGTTTATAACAATATATATATGTAGTGTAATATAGTGCAATCTATATTATGTAATTACACTCAGATATTCAAGTTGTTATCATAGAAATGTTTAAAAAAATATTTAAACAATTGTAATTTTATAGTAGCAACAAAACTTGGGCAACTGGATTATTTTATGGTTAGAATCTACCAAGGTTCTTTTCTGGCCCTTTGTGGTGACTACCCGGGACCTTGTAAGATATCAGACATCGGCATGAGAGTTAATTGTGCGCCAACGGATTTACTGCACGACACGGTCCAAATCATAAGTAGAAAACAGCATGGACTTTCTATTTCTGAAATCGAAATTCATTCACTTGGTAAATTAATAAATTATTATATTACTAGAAACGCTTGGTAATTAAATAAATTATTAAATTACTAAAAACGCTTGGTAATTTAATAAATTATTAAAATCGTGTGTTGATATCATTCTTAGGTTTGAAGATTTATAAAATTTTTTGTTCCATCAAGCTTCCGCTGAGCCTGACGTGAAACCAATGCATTACCGAGGATGCTACCAGGCTTTTGGTGACGAACCCAGGGTATTAACAGAACCACTGATAATGGGCTGTCTTTCGGATTGTTCAAGAGCCGGCTATTTATTTTTTGCCGTCAGGGTAATTTTTGGTGCAGTTTGTGAGACAGTAACATCGATTTGAAAATCTAAAAACCAAGTTTCTATTATTAGGAACCAAACCTCACACTGCTAAGATTTATGTAGTATTCCAAGTATTTATGTTTCAATGTATGTATAAGTTCAGTGTATGTATAAAGTTTAATTAAAAACAAGGATGAGATCAAAAGTGATATATAATGATAAAAATGTAATGTGTCCATTGATAAAGCACCATAAGCATCAGCAAATGTGAGGTTCAATAAAAGGTAGTGACTGACGAAATTTAGGGAAAAAGTTATACAAACTAGACATAGACGCAACCATATACATTGTGTAGCATATTCTTGAGGAACTTAAGACTGATGAATACTTTAAAAGTTTTAAAAATGGCTTCTCGCCACTTTCTATCAGCACCTGGGGATAGTGCCTCATCTCTTCTAAGTCGGCTGCGACGGTCCAATCGTTTGCCTCTGCAAGAATGTCTCGCCTGGGGTTTGACATTTCTTTTTACGGAGGTGTGAGAAGCCCTGGCGCAAGAAGTAAATCTTTTGCTAATTTGTTATGGGACGCGAGTTTGCTGCCTTTGCGGCTTCACACACTTTTTATTTATTTTATTTATTTATTTTATTAAAGTCCGTTGCACACTTCTCGAAGGACCTGGTTTTGTCGCCATGTGTACCGACCATTGGCAAAGGCATACGTGCAATTGCTGAGCACTTGATGCAGTGTCTCGGTCTCGCCACAGAACCGGCATTCGGTATCTTCCACCAAACCCCACTTTTGCAAATTGTCCCTGGAGGGCAACTGGTCGTGCACTGACCTTATCTCGTAGGCTAGTCGGAGCGGGGACATCTTCCACGTGTCGCTCCAGGTAAGGGAGCATCCGTTGTCCACTTACAATGCTGTGACTGCTAAACTGCCCTCGTGAATCGGTCTTGGTCCACTTTTCGCCTCCTTTCCGGGCTAATCATAGCGGCTCTGACTGATGAGCTCGCCAGGAACCATTTTGACAAGTAGTTCTATCTGATTGCATGACGGTCTGTCTGGGTAAGACATCTCACTTCCTCGAACATCATCTCGGCAACTGATTCGTCGATCATTCTGCGCTTGGAATTTTCTTCCAGATCTGTGCAGCGGCTTGACTTCGCGGATCCTGCTATCCGCGGAGTTGTTGAGCATCCACTGCGATCTTATTTTGGAGAGTTTGTACTCTTCCATGATAAATCTTAGTGGTAGTCGCAGGCTTGTGTTTCTACTGCAGAGGGCGTCGGTGGTAGGCCTAGCCATTTTCTGTTGTATCGGTTAACTTTCCTCTCTAGCTTCTCGACCACTGATAAACCAATCTCATAGATGGTTAACGGCCAGAGCAATCTTGGAAGGAGCACGAACTAGAGCAACCACACTTTGAACTGCCCTTGCAGCGGTGCCGCCTCGATCTCCTGCAGTCCTTTGATGGTTTGTTGAAGTATGGAGTCCTTCATGTTCTTGTGGGTGAGAGATTTGTCAAAAACCCTTCAAAGGCTTTTCACCGGTTCTTCGGATACTGTGGGGATCCGCTGCTCCGCCACATAAAAGAACACGTCTTCGCGAATTTTCCCCCTGACTAGGGCGAGACTTCTGGGTTTCCGCAGGCTTGAAAGCCATTCGAAACAACCGTAGAAATTTGTTCAATTTGTCCAGAGTATTTTGGACAACCTTCTTTCTGTTTATGATCAGGGTAGTGTCATCAATGAATGCCTTTATTGGAGGCATGTACACACCTTTACCAATGTGCGCTTCTGAAATACGAGACCCGGTTGCCTTCAGCAAGGTCTGCATCGCCAGTACGAATAAGGAAGGAAAAATCGTTTACTCCATAGCTATTCTAACCTCTAAAGGCACCCACCTTGTAGTGTACGTCTTGGTGGAAGATGTGAGTAACGGACTCAGGCACATGATGGGCCTCCAATTTTTTCCATAGGAACTGGTGGGTTAATAACCCGTATGTGTTTGCTAGGTCCAGCCACACGACGTACAAACTCAGCCGGTTCCTCTTGGCTCTCTGGATAGTTTCCCAGATCATCGAGGTGTTTGTCGAAAAGAGTCTGTAACTATCAAAGTATTAATAACATTATGCTATTCAATACATATTCATTACATAGTTAATGCTTATTCAATAGAATAATGAATACTGTTACTGTGAGAGCAGCTACAATGAAAAGGACGAGGTGCCCTTGGATAAGTGCGACCTCACGTGCACCGACAGGAAGGGCGTCTGCGGTGGCGATGGATTTTATTCGGTTTATCTAGGTTGTCTAGCGTTGTTCTTGTTTACAGATTAACTGAAGTTGATTAAAGTTAATTAATTGTCAAGGTTATTTTAATGACTCAAATCATATTACTAAAGTTCGTAAATAAAACTATTTTTAAAATTAATAAAATATATAAACTGCATAATTCCAATCAACTGCTATTTGTAATTAATTGTAAATACTATGATCAAGCCTAACTTATCACAGGATTGGTTCGACTGCCGAGCTACTTTGGATGTTACAAGAAGCGTGATACTTCTGATGAAACAATGATGAAAGGAGAAATGACAGTCACAAAATGTATGCGCCATTGCGATGACTACAATTATGCACTGCTGGAGGTACGTCCGCTTGATAATATGATACTCAGAATATTTAAATTAATTCACAATTAATTTCTAAAGGGGGGTGACACATGCTTCTGTATCAATGATACAATCAGCTCAGATGTAAAAGATTATGATGCCTGCAACTCTGTCTGCACCGGAGATCCAAACGAGCTATGTGGTGGACCGAATCACGTTGCTGTTTATGAAAGTGCGGAATTGATAAAGCACTCGTTGAAGAAATTTATAATGCTCCAAGAATTTGTTTGTTTGACAGCTTGTATGAGGAGAGGGCAAGAATCAATCAAATGTACGAAGTTGCTCAATTGTGCAGGTGAATATAATCAGTTCGGAGAATGCAAGAGCTGTAAATCGGGTTACCGTGGTGCAAATTGCCTTGAAAGAAGTAAACTATGATATACAATAATGTTAAATTTGTTTAGTAAAATTTAAATAAAAATGAAAGTAAACAATATTATAAATTATTCATTTTTTAGCCATTACTGGTAAATTGACGGTAACATCTGAGCAAGAAAGGACAAAGTCTATTATAAGACATTGTTTAAGTGTTATCGAAAATAATTTTATGAACTAAATAAATTAAAGTAAGCATGGAGGGAGTCCATAATAAAAAAAATTAACTTGATTTCGTCTATAAACCACCTCCGGAGAGATAAAAGGATAGTTTGAAACAAACTCCTGAAGTATCTTAGTATCGATCAGGATCACCGAGAGGGGGTCTGGCAATTTGTTGACCCCCGAGTTTTAAAAACTTTTTTTGGTTTTCCATTTTCCTAGAGGCTCGTGGCTGCTCTATCTGGGGACCAAATTATTCTGTAAAAGCTTTGGAATAATGCCAAACTCCAGTTTCTTACTCTTCTCCAAATTAAAAATTAAATAAGTTATACTTCTACATGAAGAACTTAAGTGTTTGTTAAACAAATTAAGAATTAAGAATATAAAACGATATTAAGAAGTAAGTCAGCAAAAGAATTCAATTCAATATTCACATAGAGTGTGCTTTTTTTTGGAAAGCTTTCTGTTTTATCATTGTTCCATTATTAAGCTCAATGTAGAATACGGTCTGCAAAAGAAATATCTCTAAGCGACACCGGAATGGGTGCTGTAGTATAACGCCATAAGCGTCAGAGTAATGAATAATATAACGTCTTAAAGAAGCCCGAGATGGCAAGAATGATCGCGAGACTGCTAATCAATGCAGACAGAATTAGTACAGCCAGAATAAATAGTCAATTTAATAAATCTGGTGCTAAATTATTTTTTTTAATTTACTAGTCCCAAGGGATTTAAAAATGTCTTTCAGCGGTCTGATAATTCTGCTCCAACTCATTCTTGTAGTCACTTTGCTTGGTCTTACGCTTATGTTGATAAAGAAAAGGTTAGATACCATTTCATATGTGAGTCTATAATTGGAAACAACTCATAATTGTTAAACAATTTGAAATAAGCATATTTATAAACGGCACCCTTTCAAAATAGCCAGAGACAAAAAAAAACAGTTGCGTAAAATTTATTTTTAAAAAAATGACAGAAATCAAAATTAAAATGTTAATAAGTTACATCAAATTAGTTAAATTACGAGAATTAAACAATTCCACGTAAATAATCGAGTGTTTCTATGTTGCTGTAGGACAGGACGGTACCTCGAAGCAGCTCCATAACCTTCGATACTTCTGGTTGACTGTCAAACTGCCTGAAAACGTGCGATGTCGATCTCCATTTTATCCCGTTCTTTCGAAAATGGCCAATAACTTTGAAGTTTGATGGATGATGACAATCGATTGTTTATAGAAAACAGAATGGCTTTGAAATCTCGACAGACATACTGCAAAGTTAATCAAATATAAACAATTTTTTGTTAAAAAATGCAAAATGCCATCATAATTATTTATATATAATATATAATATTATTTATATATAATATCAACTTTCTTTTATTGTATTCGTCTTACTGGAATAAAGCAGCTAAATAAAGTTCAAGAACTTCTTTATAACATAATTTCGATACCTCCAAGAATCTAGCATTTTATTTTCACAGCGGTAATGCTACTGCATCATTTACAAATACAGTATGGGGCAGTTAAGGCACGGACCATTAATGCGCGATTCGCTTAAGCCGCGGAAACCTAGGAATCCCAATTTGTATCCACATTTGTAAACAAATATGCCGCAAATCGGTTATAAACGAGGCGTAGTCGATCAATACGCTGAAATTATAATTTGCATGTTTTTAAAGAAATGCGTTGAAATAAAATAAAAACAAAAAATAAACAAGTAATGAACTACATTATTAAAAAAATTACATTTCAGTTGAAAAGTTTAGTAATGAATCTTCTTGAGATCGAAATAAAAAACGATGCAACCCTTCCATTATCGCTTTACACGGAAACAAAATTTTACAAAAAAATAAATTCGAAAAAAAAACCCGCCAACAAACCTGACCCAACAATTCGCGGATGGATCAAAGATGAGATCAAATTAAGAGCGTGTCGATTTGTATTATCATAATATGTATTATCAATAAAAATTTAAGCCGCGGTCAAGCAATTAGGACCCGTACTGTATGTAATCTAATTAATTATACATCTAAGTATTTTTGAATATTGGAAAGAATTTACAACTAACTAAGCAATTATGAGGCAGGGATTGATGTTTTACAAGCAGAGTTTTAATAATGGCCGATCTTCATCTCTTGTTGCCACAAAAATCAGACCCTCGACTGAATCGATTGGGAGAAACCTGGAAGCGGAAGAATAATTAAACTAATTACATTAGTTTTTAATAATTTATTTTAATAAACAATGATTTTAATAAATCCAGAAGATGGCATTATATCTCTGCATTCGTCCCCTTAATGTATGTTCCGCCTGAGGAATTCACTGTCATGGAATTAGATACTTTATGTTATAAATTAAACTATAATTTATATTCTAATTGAAAATAATAATTTTTGAAATTTCATTGCACGAAAGGTGACGTTATGGGTTAAATATAAATCGTTAATAAATACAATGGTTGTTTCAACACTCAATTTTGAATATTTTTTTTTAATTTGTAGTTAAAGTTAAAATTCTAATAATTAAAATTGTAATTACTTTTTTAAACGCCCGAGTGAAACATGAAGCAATAAAGCTATTAACGTCTATCTGTTAAGAACAGTCATTTTGTACCACCAACAAATACTGAAAGGTACGAATTGGTTGTATAATAAATATATGTACAATAATTGAATAGTACTTTTTATTAATTACATAAACAATAGTTCATTGACTATAACATTTATTTCAACGGTCTCTAACTGTTAAAAGTCTTGAAATAGTAATTTTTTACAATTAACCAACTTGTCCGCAACACCTCATCTCAGAATTACGTGCGAAGATGGAATAAACAGCTGTGGAGGCCCAGAAGTTTATTCTGTAAACCTTGGCTAGAAAACTTTTTATTCATGTTATCGGATCTATCGGTTTTTTGTAATAGATTTAACAAATTATTTTCTGAAAAACTTTCGTTTATTTTTAATGCATTTTACGGTAGGAATAGCCCAACTTCCAACCTACCACGCTTGCTGCCAAACGCTGAAAATTGGTTATACAGGAAGGCTTCGGGAAACTTTAAAAAAATTATTACAACGCAAACTGGATAAGGAAACCACCCATGCGGACACAGTAGCTAAATTTAAAATTTACTTAAGTAAATTCGATTATTAGTACCAAAATGAGTGGTTATTATACAGATCCAGGTCTTCTTAACCACTAAAAATAATTTTTATGTTATATTATGTTATTGACGATCTGCTTAAGTTTCAGGGTAACACAAGTGTAGGAAAATGTCTTCGGCACTTCGATCCGCATCATCCGTCTTTGCAATACCTTATGTAATCTTTGTATATTATATAGTGATTACATTATAATCTCTACAATGATTGCCTTTACTTAAATATAACTGACAATAAAACATGAAAAAAACCCCATAAAACCAAGCATGTGCGAAAATAAAACAGTTATGGCGCTTCGTCAATCTACCACGAGTTGTACCCCAAAATTCTCGGAAAATCCTAAAGAACCTTGTGGCAAAAGAAGCTTTGTTAGCATGTTTGAAAGTACGTAATATTTTAAATATTTTTCAAAACGTGAAATTGATTCCAGAACTTTTTTATTTATTTTTTATTCCATCAATTCATGTTGAATTCGTATATAAAATTTTGTTAAATATACTACTTATTTTTTATAATTCTTTAAAATATTTTTAATTCGTTATAATTCTTAATCTACGTAAACATTTATTTGGGAAGCAAATTCCGAAGCAAGGTACTGTATAAAGAATCATTTGAAGACATCGATAGCTTTTTTAACGATTTGTAAATCTTTGTTGCGTGGGAATGACGTAAGTACCTAGACATTCATTGGTAAATAACATCGTTGTCTTGGTGTACATGCTTTACTAAATTATTTTCAACTGAAATATGACGATTTCATTCATTTAGATGAAATATTCAGACAAAAATCGCAAACATTAGAAATGTTTACAAACACAAAATTGCTATTAAGCATGATTTTCTAATAGTAAAAGGTTTGAATTTTAATTAATTGGTTTCAAAATTCAAATGCTATAATATAATCTAAAAGTGATACTTGATTGCAATATTCTTCTAGGATATTTTTTCTTTTTAAATTTCATGAATTTTATGCCTGCTTACAGATTTGGTTGCGACAAACGTTGCCTTGAATAAAATAGTTGAAGACTTCAAGGGTAAGCGTGTATCACGTGTCATAGTTGACGGCAACAAAGATCCTAACAACGATGTTGGAATAGAAAGCCAATGCGAACGCTTGTAGCCTGGAGAAGTTGTGGGGCGAAGTTCAGTGTCTGCACTCCACTCCTAGAGTCCCTGGAGTCGGGTGTGTGTGATGGTATAAGTGGGAGGAGTTCAGTGTCCTGCATTCCTAGTGTTGCACGCCTGGAGCTTGTGTGTGATGATGCAAGTAGGACGAAGTTCAGTGTCCAACAACATCTTCGGCGATTGTAGCACAAAACATTTTGAAACGGTGAAAATGAGAAATGTTGAGTGCATGTCCTCGAATGACATTCACATCAGGAAAAGAGAAAAAAAAAGAAAAGAAAAGTGCCCAGAGAGTACTTGCTGATTAAAGTTTGGTGACAACAGTACTGCAAGATAACTGGTGTAATTTGTAAAGTAAGGTCTTAGTAGCTATAGAAATAACCAGGGGTGCAGAATACACTCCAAGGAACGGATGAGGGTTAAAACATTTGTTTTTCTACATTCATCAATCTTTCGGAACAAGTTAATTAAATATTTAAATTAACTCATAATTTAGATCAAGTATCAGTGAGTTTTTATTCATCCATTAATTTTATTTAAGCCATTAAATTATATTTAAGCCATTAAATTATATTTCAAAATCATTTCAGAAAACTTCTTGAAAGCCGTTGATAAACCAAAAATCATAATGGACTTACCCATTACAGCATTTTCAGTTTTGCCTTTGCTTTCCACGATGCTCTTGGTAGCTTTTTTGAGGTTGGTTAAGATCAAACGTGATTTGTTGTATATATATATATATATATATTAACTGGAAATATGAAAATAGATAAAATAAAATAATGTTATCTCTAAATTAAATTACTAATATTGCTTGTAACAGCATTTGGAAATGTTTCAGGTTCAGTGGGTCACCGTAAAATGAAATGGAAAAACGTTCGACTCCATCCGATTTATCTTCAACGGATGAAGATAATTAGCCATCAACCAGCCAATCAGTTACGATAATAAGGGCACGAAAAATCATATACAATTTAAATGTTGCAAATTTTAAGGAGACCATTAAATTAAACATATCTCTAAAATAAATTTTAAAAAACTGAATAGAGAATATTTAGAAAACTTTATTTCACAAAGTCTTAAAATAAATTAATAGGAGTTGATATCACTTCAGCAATATTCTCCGGTAGAGCATCTAGCAAACATAGCAATTGATGACTAACTAATGATAACTGACAGCTATGCTAGCGTCTCCTGCCTCAATGCTGATATGCCTATAAAATTTGTTCTTATTATTCGAGTGGTTTATAACCATTTATTTATAACCGTTCACAAAAGAAATAGATGGACACAAGAACCCATTCCTTTGAGGAAATGAGGGGTCATAGAGTTAGGCATTGCTAAAGCACTATAAAGTTTATGGCTGTGGTGATACACAATGCAGTTTAACATCATTCGGTTTGTAAACTTCGGTTCTAGGGTAGGCCATTTTTGACAATAAAAAATATTAATAAATTAAAATTTTTGGTCATCTCAATGCCTATAATGCTTCGGTAAGAAGTAAAAGAATTTAATCGTCATAAAATTTATTAATCGTTAAAATTTCAAACTATTAATCAAAAAATTATTCGTTAATATGGCCAGCCTTCGTTATAAATATACGTTGTATGGAAATGACGTAAGTACTTACACATTCATTGGTAAACAACATCGTTGCCTCAACGTACATTTTTACTCAATTATCTTCAAATGAAATATGACGATTTCATTCGTTAAGAAGAAATATTCAGACAAAAAAACGCAAACATTGGAAATGTTTAGAATCGCAAATTTACTATTAAGCATGATTTTCATCCAGCTAATGGCAAAAGGTATTAATTTTAATTAATTGGTCTCAATATTCAAATGCTGTAATATAATCTAACAGTGCTACTCAATATCTTATTTAATAATTTTGACGCAATAATTAAGTGCGATATTCTTCTAAGATTCTTTTCTTTTTAAAGTTCTTGAATTTTGTGTAATACCTGCAGAATTGGCTGCGTCAAACGTTGCCTTGAATCAAATGGCTACAGACTGCAATGGTAAGCGTGTGTCAGGTGTTGTAGTTGATGGCAACAAAGATCCTAACAACGATGTTGAAATAGAAAGCCAATGTGAAGGCCGACATTCGATTTTGGAAATTTATTTTGTAAAATCCCTCAAAGTACACTATGTGGTTGTTTATGCCGGAAAAAGTAAGGACAAAATTACAATTACGTTTATGTTTCACCACCGTAATTTTATATTAAAACTATCTAGAAACATAACTTTGATGTGTTAATATTTGATCATAACACATCGCATTCGTTGTTTAGAGAGTGTAATAAAGAAGTAGACATATATATATAGTGACAAGTTTATGTCTATTATTAGCGCTCATAAAATCAATAGTTATACTTTTTAATTAAAAATTAAATCAGTAAAAACAATCTTCAATAAATGTTTTACAAAACATTTGAACGATCAGATACCGTAACTGGACAGTTGGACTATTTCAACGTTCTTCTAAGCCACGGAACCCTATGGAACACATGTTCTGAATTTTCTGGACTAGGTATTGTATCAGAATCTGGAATGAGAGTAAATTGCGAACCATTGAAAGGAAATCATAACAGAGCTTTAATTCAATCACGATCAAATAAGGGTCTTTCAATTTGCGAAATCGAGGTTCATACGCTCGGTAATCATTGTAACATAAAATCAACAAATACGATCAGCTTTCATCAATTGTTTTATTTCTCCTAGGTTCGGGGATAGCTGGTGAAGAACTTGGAATCTTTCGTGGATGTTTCAAACAATTTGGAAAAGCAATGGAATCAGTCAGGCAGCCTGTGTTTATTTCTTGCCAAGTTAAATGCGCAAGCGGCGATTACATATTTTTTGCAATAAAGGTTCTTATCTTTTCATGACTACTTTTACAAATGTCTAATCTAATCGATACATCACGGTTACTTAATTACTTTGCCTATAAGGACGGAAGAACATGCTATTGTGAATATACTTACGACGAAGATGAAGAAATACCGAAGCACAATTGTAGTCTAATTTGCGATGATGGTAAACATATCTGTGGCGGACCTGGTGTTTATTCAGTTTATTTGAGTTAGAAAACTTTTTCGTAATTCAAATATATATTTCCTAAACGTTTACAAATTAACGTGATCACGTATAACGTTTTGTTTATTCTTTTTTTCGAAAGCATTAGTTTATCTTCCCACATATAAAGGATGCTTCAAATATCCGGCATCTCCAAATTTTCAGGATGATATGACGATAGGCAAATGCATTCAACAGTGTGACGGTTTCATATATGCCTTACTTCAGGTTGAACATATTACAGTAATTCTCTTCATAATCATTTGTTATTGAGCCTTGATGCAAATTTCAACTAATATAATTTTTTTTAAACAATATGGAAATGATGAAAGGATGGCAAAACTTGCATTTGTGATGATGCTATTGATCTTACAAACTCCGTCTTAAACAATAAATGCAACATCAAATGCTCTGGAGATTCCAACGAATTTTGTGGAGGAAATGGTTTTGTTGCCGTTTATGAAAGTACGGATTTTGAAGATTCAATAAAAAAATGCTATCACTGTTCGGTTATTATAATATTTTATGATAATCTGAATATACAGCATGTAAAAAAAAGAAGCGTCTCTCTATCAAATGCTCTAAGATAATTATGTGCGATATCTATGATAAATATGGCCTCTGCAAAGGCAGTTGCAAACCAGGCTTTTTGGGGGAGCATTGCTTACAGCGAGGTAAATTATAACCAATTAAATTTTTTTCATTGTTCGAATACGAATATTATTGTGTTCATATTTCAGATCCTTCATATGTTAATATTATCAAAGCCGAAAAGGAAACTACCCAAGTTATCGCATTGCAAACTTCTCAAACTTCCTTTTCTACAATACAAACTTTTCATACTTCCCATTCCGCAGTACAAACTTTACATACTTCCCATTCCGCAGTACAAACTATTCATACCTCCCATTCCGCAGTACAAACTTTTCATACTTCCCATTCCGCAGTACAAACGTTTCAGACTTACCTTTCCGCAGTACAAACTTTTCAGACTTCCCTTTCCGCAGTACAACCTTTCCAAACTTCAGTTTCTGAATTACAA
This sequence comes from Whitmania pigra, assembly GCA_021613335.1. Lineage (NCBI taxonomy): Eukaryota > Metazoa > Annelida > Clitellata > Hirudinida > Haemopidae > Whitmania > Whitmania pigra. Next base: position 837,712 of record JAJTWR010000347.1, read on the forward strand.
AGCGATGCTTGCAAGATATTGAATCCGTGCATTAATGAAGAAAACGCGCATTGTGTAATGCACCGGGGAAAGGCAAAATGCGTATGCATCATTGGATATTCAAAGGACAACCGAACGAATACGTGCGAAGGTGAGTTAATTATTCATCTTCATTCAAATTGTTGATTTTTAAAGCTCATTTTATTGCAATTTCAGATATCGATGAATGCAAATATGAACCATGCGATAATCGATATGCTTTTTGCCTCAACCTGAATGGCTCCTACATATGCAAATGCAAGACAGGTTACAATGCTACCAAGTCGGGCGACATATGCTTGAGTAATATATATAACTTATCAATTATGTTTTCTGAGGATTCTCCTATTTTTATATATTGTTAAAACATTTGTTTGTCTACATTACTCAATCTCCCGAGACAAATTAACTACATTTTTGGTTTAACTCTTAGCCCACTTCAAATGAATCGTAAAAAGTTTCATGAAATTAAATATTATAGTAGGTTGTGTTTATTCATTAATTAAATTCCTAATTAATTGCAGCCTACGACTTTCGGCAAGCCGTTGATGAACATAAATTTATAAGAGAGCTTCCTCTTGCAGCACTTTCAGCTTTGCATTTGTTATCCATGTTTCTCTTAGTTTTCTTAATTTGGTTGGTTAAAATTGATTTTGTTGCATTTATATCATGAATCAAAAATGGAGATGTACCGTTGTATTTAAATTAATAATACTTGTAACAGCATTCGACAATGTTCCAGGTTCCACAAGTCACCTGAAGATGAAACCGCAAATCAGACTTCTTCCGATTTAGTTTCAGCAGATGAAGATGGTAAGCCATATGTAATAAATCAGCCAATTTGTTATAAAACTAAAGATAAGAAACAAACTTAAATGTTTAAATTTTTAAAGAAAGCCTTACGTTAAAAATATGTTTAAATACAATTTTGAAAATTGAATAAAAAATACTTGTAAAAGATTACTTCACAAATGCAGGGATGTAAGTTATTTGAAATACATAGAAATTGCTTCAGTGAACTTCGCATTGAGAAAACATTTCAAGGTCATCTGTTGAATGTGGTACTAATTAAATAGACATAAACAAATTAATTATATAATATGTTTTTGAGTTTTTTTTAAAACTTTTTTTTATATTTGTACTTCAAAAATTACATAACATTAACCATAAACAGGAAACATCCTAAAGGAAAAAAACTCCCGCTGTCGGATGTCCAATTATAAATAATGTAATTTCAAAAAGCGGATGAAGTGATTGCTGAATTATGCAGGTTATGGTGATTCAATAAGAGAGTTTATAAAGAAACGGCTTGAAAGAGTAAATGTTTGATTAATCAGATATGTGAATTGGTATCATAGAGTAGACGGTTGGACCTAAAGAAATTATGGAGCGGCGTTTAACATTTAGCAAAAGCGGTTCTATAATCCCGAGATGAACGGTTATTGTATGAATGGAAGGATGAGACTTTTGAGAACATATGTTCAAATGATGTAGGCAACATACGGTGAGCAAGTGATACAAACTTGTACATGAAGATATCGGCATGGAGGAAATTTATCTGGTGAACTTTGAGTAATTTGGAATGTTTAAAAATAATATCTGTATGAGAGTTATACGGAATTTTTTTGGAGAATGAATAAAGGACGTAAGTTAATAGCGTAATTGGATGCCCAGATTAAATTACAGTAATGTAAATTTAGATGTATAAGGGAGTAATACAATACTGATTGATAGCTACCTTTGAAGTAGTATACGTGAGATTAGACCAATATTGCTTGAGATCTTTTTAACTACTTGGTTGATATGAGAGTTAAGAGAAAGATGATCATCTATTACAAAAACAAAAATTTAGAAGATGTGAGTACCAGCAATAGATATAGAAAGATCATCCAAACATAGTTTTTTTTCTAATGCTGCGAAATACCATATAAACTGATTTTTTTTACTTTAAGAGACAAAAAGTTTGCATTACACCAGTCAGCCACTTTTTCAAGTTCACTATTTGTAATATTATGCAAAGTTATAATATCGCTAGCAGACATAAATATAATCATATCATCCTCAAACAACAAAAAAAAACCAAAAAATTATTATTATTATTGTTATTGTTATTGTTATTGTTGTTGTTGTTGTTGTTGTTATTGTTGCTGTTGCTGCTGCTGTTGTTGTTGTTGTTGTTGTTGCTGTTGCTGTTGCTGTTGTTAAAGTAAAGATTGCTTTTTCATGAAACAGATGAGGAGACTATGCACGTTGAAACAATTTAAGTTTCATTTAAGACACCATCGAATTGTGCTTTTCGTGACAAGACTGGTTTTTTACAAATCCACTTTTCTTTGTTTGGGAATGACGTAAGTATTTACTTATACTCATTGGTAAACAATATTGTTGCGATACTGTGTATTTTTAATTAATTTTATGTTAAAGAAAATACGATTCTATTTTCAAGAAATATTCAAATAAAAGCAGAAACATCGAAAATGCTCACCAACTTACTATTAAACACAATTTGTCTACATCTAATGGCAAAAAGTACGTTTCCCATCGTTGTTCTTACAACGAAAATGCTATGATGTAATCAAAGATTATAATTTACGGCTTTCAAGATTCTATGGCATTAACATAGTTTTAAAGAAATTGTAAATTTTTAATTTTTATCTTTTTCTCGTTTTTAGCTTTTTTAATGAATTCATATAAATGCAGAGTCAGAGGCAGTAAACGTAGCTCTTCGTCAAGAAACTACAGACTGCAAAGGTAGACATGTGTCAAATGTCATTGTTGATGGCATCAGAGATCCTAAAAATGCGGCTGAAATAGAGAGCCAATGCGATGGCCGAGAATCGTTTGTGGAAATATATTTGAAACAATTTTATAACATACACTATGTGGTTGTTTACGCAGGAGAAAGTGAGAGAACATTTACTTTATTTCAATTATTGTTAACAATTAAACAAATTTTTCAAATTTTTGTCTTTATGTTTTACTATAACTTACATTCATATTTATTATTATTACAAATATTATATCAGAAAATAATATAATACATCAGAATTAATTTTGTTTACTTTTTATTTCATTGTTTTGCGAATTCTAGGCTATTTTGCCCAAAAACTGGAAAAGTGGTTTCCACAGTGCATGAAAGTAACAAATGAAAGCAAATAGAATATTGACAATTTTTTAAAAAATTATTAGTTTTGTAGGAATACAAATTTAATACTGAGACTTTATAAAGCTTTGGTGAGACAAAATACAGAGCAAAGCATTCAAGCATGGAATGAAAGATCTGAAAGATACGTGGAAGTTTTTGAAGAAATTCAAATAATGACTATCGAGATGAATAAAGGAAAAAGTTATATTATGAAATTAAGCTAAAAATTTATCAATCCTTATGGAAGTGGGAGAACAGAAAGATTTTCTAATGCTTTCAAAGTTTTAAGACGTAGTGACGATCTTTTACCTAAACTGGTTTCCAAAGCTATAAAAATAATTTTAGAATAAAAGTGACAAACTTGTGAGTTATGTAGGAAGCTTGCATAAAACTGATTTTTCTTTGGTATAAAATAGACGGAAGTCACGCATTCGGGCTGTAGTTGATAGTTTTCTGATAGGCGTAAGAAAAAAGAATTTACAAAGTTATAAATTGAATGTAAAGAATGCTTATTACACACACTTCTGACATCATGTTACTTTAAATAACTATTATAATGATTAAATGTTAAATTATTTAATTTTAAACAAGAAAAAAGAAAAAGCTCAGTTGATGCTGCAGCGGCCATATCAATTCAAATAACTCCATATATATCTAATCATAACCATTTGTTAAGAAACCTTTCTCAGGAAGGATTTTGTAATTGCAAAGCATTCTCAAAATATTTTATGTTATTTCATTTTAAGTTAACAATTTAACTGTTGTTTTACTTTATCAATAGTTCCTTTTCCCGCATGACAGCGTTGCAAATCGCATTTGAATCATAAAAATCATAATTAGTTTTTATAATATTGAGAACACCTAAATGCTTAACGAATGATTTGATTGATTAGACACCAAGGTCGGACAGTTGGATTATTTCAATGTTCTTGTAACCGATGGAAGGGCAGGTAACTGGCTCAAATGCTCGGAATTTTCAGGACGCGGTATTATATCAGACACTGGAATGAGAGTGAACTGCGAACCATTGTACGGAAAGCATAAGGGAGTCATAATTCAATCACGAACTGATCTAGGTCTTTCTATTTGCGAAGTCGAGGTTCACACGCTCGGTAAACTTTGTAACATAGAGCCAATAGATATGATCAGCTTTCACCGATTGTTTTGTTTCATCTAGCGTCGGGGATACCCGGTGAAGGACTTAGAATTTTTCGTGGATGCTTCAAGAAATTTGGATCATCAGAAACACCAGCCAATAAACCCGTATTTATCTCATGCCAAGTTAAGTGCTTAAGAAATGATTACATCTTTTTTGCAATAAAGGTTCTTATCTTTTATGACTAATTTATTGAATATTTAATTAATAAAAACTGTATAACAATTTTAAAAATAAGGACGGAAGGACATGCCATTGTGAGTATACTTATGACGATGATGACGAAATACCAAGGCACAATTGCAGTCTGATATGCGACGATGGTAAAAACTTTTGTGGAGGAGCTGGTGTTTATTCGGTGTATCTAGGTTAGTAATCACATTTATAGTTTTTATAAACGTTATGAAATGTTTACAATTTAGCGCTGGATTATCAATATTTATTATTGATTCTATTTATCAAAGCATTTGCTTATCTACCCATCTACAAAGGATGCTTCGTTTACCGGGCAACTCCCAAGTTTCAAGATGATATGACTGTAGGCAAATGTCTTCAACAGTGTGATGGATTTATATATGCTTTCCTTCAGGTTAAATAGATTACAATTATTCTATACACAATCAATTGCAACCTTGATGTAAATCTCAGTTAATATTAAATTTTATTTGAATATGAAAATAATCAAAGGATGGAAATACTTGCATTTGTGAAGACGATATTGACCTTAAACTACCGTCATTTCTTGATAAATGCGACTCCAAATGCTCGGGAGATCCCAACGAATTTTGTGGGGGAACTGATGTTATTGCCGTTTATGAAAGTATGGAAAAATTTAATGATTAAAACGGAAAAATGTCCTACCAATTTATGATAACTTGACACACAGCTTGTAAAAAAAAACAACGTCTCTCTCTCAAATGCTCCAAGATAATCAAGTGCGACAAATATGATAAATATGGCCATTGTATAGGCAGCTGTAAACCAGGATTCATGGGTGAACATTGTTTAAAGCGGGGTAAATTATAATGTTACTTTAAGTATTCTGGCTATATATAATATATATATATCTATTCATTATATTGTTTAATGATGTTTCACTTTACAAAAAAGCGCCAATGTGGGAAAAAATTTATCCTCCATAAGTAGGCGATATTTCTTAACATTTTTCCGGAGTTAATGGCTTTCAAAAATTTGAATAAACTACTTGGATAAATTGAAATGGGCATTTTTTTAAAATCATTTAAAAATTTAAATTTAATTATTAAATTTAAGTTTTGTATTCGCTTCATTGATCCGATTCCATTGATTCAATTAATTATAAGGATATTAGCAATGTTTTCATTGCTAACATAATATTATTGTTTAATCATATTTCAGATCCGTCATTTTTTGATAATACCAAAGCCACAACGACAACTGAAGAAGTTGTCGTATTACAAACAAATCAAAGCGATTCTTGCAAGAAATTTAATCCATGCATTGGTCAAGCCAATACCAAGTGCATTACGCACCGGGGAAAGCCAAAGTGTATATGCATCACTGGATATTCAAAGGACAATAGGACGGATGCATGCGAAGGCGAGTTAAATATTCAATTATATAGATCATAATTTTTAAAGCTTATTTTATTACAATTTCAGACATCGATGAATGCAAATACGAACCATGCGATAATCGATATGCTTTTTGCCTCAACCTGAATGGTTCCTACATATGCAAATGCAGGACAGGTTACAATGCAACTATGTCAGACGATATATGCTTAGGTAATTAATTTATGCCTAGATTCATGATACTTTACCATTTTTACTATTACAAACATTTATTTGCCTACTTTCGTCAACGTTTTGCAACAAGTCCTTATCTAATTTTTCATGTATCCAATCTAGAATGGTTTCTAGTCGTAAAATTTTGAGAATGTTCTATTGGATGGAAAGAAGTGTCTGCTTATAAATTATTGATAAGCTACTTATTTAAATCCAATTTTAATTTCAGCAGATAACGCAGATATTGATGTACCTATGATTGATATTGATATGCCCCGTTCAGTTATCGCCATTTTGCCTTTGCTTTCCATGTTGGTGATGGCTACATTGATGTGGTTGGTTAAGGACCAGAATGATTATTTTTGCTAGATTTTATATTTATGGTCAATTTTTAATTGATATTTAGAGAGCCATATGCATGAAGGCACATTTAATCACGCGACCTTTATGTAGCGCCCTTACGCGGGCTAGGTCACATCTCCCTGGAGATGTGAGATCTGCTCTGCCTTGCAACTGTTTTCACTGGCGCCAAATGCAAGAACTCAACGCAAGCCTGGCGATTTCCTTGTCTTAAAAAAGTCTTAATCAACTCTATAATATTTCTATTATTTAGCATTTAATTACACAGGTAAAATGCAACATTTAAATTGATTTGCTAATATATTATGTGTAAAATCAATTCAACAGGCCCAAGCATTCAACGGGAATGGAAAGCGATATTTCGTCCACTACGGGTGCTTCAGCGGATGAAGATTAATCAACCACTCGGTTACATGACATTAAAAAATACACGGTCTCGATAAAAACACGTAAACACTTGAATGTAAATAATTAAAAATTGAAAATAATTTTAATCGTAATAGTTTTATAACTTTTAGTTTGTCATTTATCATCGTTTAAGCCAACATACTTTAAATGTCGCTGATATAAAATGTATTAATTCTGAGTTTTCATTGTTTTGAAATGACGTCAATGTCCTAAATTATATCCATGTCAAACAACAATGTTCACAAACTGTCCAATTTTGAATTAAGTTACATTCTTGTGGAATGGTCAAATGGATAATGAAAAAATACATCAAGTCGTTTTTGATTATACTTTTTCACCAACAATTGCTAATAAGTTAGTCTTATCTAGATTCAATAATTTTAAATTATTAATTTAACGAATCTCAGAGAATTGTAAAGAATAATAATTATCACCTTATAATATTAACTAACTATTGCCTATCACTACATATCTTTTTAATTATTTAAAACTGAAATTCAAAATTAGTTTCCATAGTTTTCGTCTAATCCACTTCATCTAGTATAAATAAATACTTGCAGACTTGCTTGCACTTAACGTAGCTCTGAAGAAATATGCTAAAGATTGCAATAACAGAAATCTTGGAAACGCCATTCTTGATGGTATTAAAAATCCTCAAATGTCTGCTGAAGTAGAAAATCAATGTGAAGGAAAAAAATCTTTTGTGGAAGTGATGTTGATGGGAGGCTATGTAATACACTATGTTATTGTCTATGCCGGTGAAAGTGAGATTAATTACTTTGGAATGAAAATTTAGTTAAAATGCCTTCTTTTTATGAAGATAAGAATTTATAAGGTAAATTCTATGTACTATTTTCCGGCAAAGACACTTTGAATGAATATTTAGTCGGTATTAAAGTTTTTGTTATATTTTTAAATTTTCTAGTTTCTTCCTTTTACTTTTATTTAAAAATGTAAATGAATCATTTAAAATAGTTAGCTATATATATATAGTGTTGTAAACGTGGCGCAGAATAATTAAGTTTATAAAATTATTAAATTTATATTTCATTATATTTGGTATCTTCTTCATATACGATGTCTCTTTATTATTGCTATAAAATGCTTCTCACTAATCATCTAACCTATCAACCAATGAGAGTTCAGACAGTCAGAGGCCCAAATATCCTTAAGTACCTCAAATACTTAAACACTTAACTTCAGTTATTCAGTTTCGTTAACCGAATATTTGTTCTAATAAACTTATTAGTTAACATACTAATTTGCGGACCCCCGGGTTATTTTAATTTTTAATATTTGTAATCGTTTGAATTAGATATAAAAGCTGGACAATTGGACTACTTCAAAGTAGACATAGAAAATGGGGAAATGCATTGGATACCATGCAGCAACTTTCCGGAACCAGCTTTTCCAGGCAGTGGAATGAGAGTTAACTGCGACCAATATCGTAGTTTGCATACCGGAATAAGGGTTCAGTCACGATTAGACCTTGGTCTTTCAATTTCGGAGATCGAAGTCCATACGCTAAGTAAGTTATTGATATTTATTAGTATTGCTAAAAATTTATTATTAATGTTATTACAAATTGTTCTTATAAGCTAGCCAATAATGTCATTATTTCTAACGGTACTATTGATTTGATTCTTCAAGCGATGAAGTCATCTGGCGACAGACTTAACATTTTTCGTGGGTGCTACAAAAAATTTGGCCACGAAAGCACAGTTTTATTCAGAGTTATCGAACCAGTGCTCTACAATTGCCAACAATCTTGTTTAAATAAACATACAGTATTTTATTCTATCAAGGTTTACTGATTTCATAAAAACATATTATAAAATTTTTTTTTAATAATTTTAATATTTTAATAATTTTGACTTGATTTTAAATTTCTGCTGATCACCAGGGAAATGCTGCTTGTTCTTGTGAAGATAGTTACGATGAAAATGAAGAGGTGTCGCCTGAAATTTGTAACATGAAGTGTGAAGACGGTGTGAATAGCTGTGGTGGTAATGACGCGTATTCGGTGTACCTGGGTTGGTAGAATTTATAATTTAATTAATACTAACAACCTATTACTATTTAAATGCATATATGTAAATTTATTATATTATATTATTTAACATTATGTTATATAGTATTACGTTGAAAATGTTATTAATAATTACATTTAATTAGATATATAATTATTTAATACATTAATTAATTTATTTGTTTGTTTATATATCCGTAATGAATCCTGGACTATATAACAAATAACGAGTTGGATCTTATAACGAGTTTACGAATTCTTCATAAAATCTAATTCGTTATTTCGTCTACCACAAGATTTAAATATTTGTTATATGAAAAATACAAATCTGAGCCGATGAATATATATTTTTAATATATTTAATTTGTTCGCCAGAGTATTAAAATTTGTGCTTCGTTCACCAGTTTGAAAATTATTGTAAAATCGGTGGGGCTAAAATTTATTAATTCTCATGGCCTAAAGTAGTTTGAAAATTAAAAAGCAAAATTAAATATAAAAATTAAAACGTGTTTTTAAAACGATTTGTTTTCACTTGGAAAATTTGCAATATAAACTAAAAAAAAAAGCTTACATGTATGAATACTAATCAGCATGCTTTGAAAACGGCGCGTATGCTCTCGGGCCTTTATGATTATGTCAATAAAAAGTGGATTGTTGGCCAATTTGAAGTCAAATCATGATGCGTTTACGATGACGAAATCCGCACCAATAATGACGTTGAAGGTGGCATAACAAATTGAATGCTAATGCAAAAGGCATCCGAAATGTCAGCGATTTGATTCAAGTTTTGTTAAAGGACGCGCAGAACATTTCCATCCTTTAAAGATTATTGAAGGAAGGGCAGTTATTAAAACAATGATTGCAAAAATAATTATTTTACAAAATACATGCTAATATTTAAACGAAT
>JAJTWR010000347.1:852500-915792 GCA_021613335.1 Whitmania pigra
TAATAACAGTAATAAAAATAATAATAACAATAATAATAAATAACAATAAATCGCTAATGATCCTGTTTCTAGAACTGATTTGTGTTATTATTATTTTGTTCATAGGACAAAATATTTCTTTTTCAGATTTTCTTTAATAACTTTATTGTTAGAGGTGTACTATTTATGTTTGTTATTATTCTCTGTGTAATCCGAACCTGTTAAATGCCTAGTTTAACAAGCTAAGTATTCATTTATTTTGGTTTCTACTTCAATTCAGTCAATTGTTCGTTTAACTTATCTTCTCTAATAATTCATTCATTCAAAATTTTTTGACTTATCTGATCAACAACTTTGAAATTGTTCATAATTTTCTTCAACTTTGCATCAAATTCATATCAATATTTCATCAAGACTTCTGTTTTGTCTTTTTTGCAACTATTGCATAAACCAACTTTCAAGGTTTTTAAGCAAAATTCTTGTTTTTTTTTAATTCGATCTGGGTTTCTTCATCATTATCGATTATTATTGACAAATTTTAAGAATTAACAGAAATTAAAAAATTATTTTCCTTATTAATTGAATTCCTTAAGTGAAATATAGAATAAATATTCATTGTAAGAACTTACGAGAGTATTTTGGGAACAAAATAATGTTTACTTAAACTTAATTTTTTTAATTAACAAATTTAACTTGTGGTGTTAATGAAATTATTTTGCAATATTCAATCGATAATATTTAATACAATAACATATCTAATATCGACAGTACACACGACACCAAAACATTTGCAGACCACCAGAAAACAAGGTTCAAATAAAGTTTTACAACATAATATAATATTGTTATATATAGGCAGAGATATGTGAATATATTTGTTATGCGTAGTATAATTTATGTTGTATAAAATGAATTACTCTTTATATCCTTGGTGATGTAATTCTTAATCTTGATCTATAATATTGCACAGGACATAATAATAAAATATAATGTTTAATAATAATAATAATAATAATAATAATAATAATAATAATAATAATAATAATAATAAAATAATAATAATATAATAATAATAAATAACAATAAAACCACTTATGACCGTGATCCTGTTTCTAGAACTGATTTGGGTTTGTATTATTATTATTTTTTTTTAGATACTACACGAACTACCAAGATTCCATCCACCTTTCTTAGATGTTTGTATAGCAAATATAACATATGTCATATTTTACATACTATATGCCCTCATGTAATACATCGTAGGTTAATAAACATATAATAATAATAATAATAATAATATAATAATAATAATGATAATAATAATAATAATAATAATAATAATAATAATATAATAATAATAATAATAATAATAATAATAATAATAATAATAATAATAATATAATAATATAATAATAATAATAATAATAATAATAATAATAATAATAATAATATAATAATAATAATAATAATAAAATAATAATAATAATAATAATAATAATAATAATAATAATATAATAATAATAATAATAAAATAATAACAATAATAATAAACCGCTAATGACCGTGATCCTGTTTCTAGAACTGATTTAGGTTTTTATTATTTTGTTCACAGGACAAAAATATTCCTTTTTCAGATTTTTTTTTTCATAACTTTATTGTTAGAGGTGTACTATTTGTATTTGTTATCATTCTCTGTGTCTGTAATCCGAACCTGTTAAATGTCTAGTTTAACAAACTAAGCATTCATTTATTTTGGTTTCTACTTCTAATTCAGTCAATTGTTCGTTTAACTTATCTTCTCTAATAATTCATACATTCAAAATTTTGTGACTTATCTTATCAATTGATGATGTTTAATACGAAAACATATCTAATATCGTCAGTACCGCCGACACCAATACCTTTGTGGACCACCAGAAAATCAGGTTTAAATAAAGTTTTACAACATAATAACTGTATAAATATATATAGGCTCGTCATGCGTAATATAATTTATGTTGTATAAAACTCTTTACATATTTGGTGATATAATTCTTAATTTTGCTCTATGATATTGCAAATGACATAATAATAATCAATAATAAAATATAATGTTTAATAATAATAATAATAATAAAATAATAAACACATCGTAAATTATTTTCTAGAGAATATTTTATGTTCTAAAAACCATATTAAATAGAAATTTTGAAAGGAATAAATAAAACTACCTTAATATTAATTCAATGTTACGTTTATCATCAAAAATGTTGTGAAACCCCTTACATTTTTTATTTATTTATTTATTTACATTTTAATTGTGATTGCTTTAATCATACAAAAATTGCCTTCTCAGGTCCAGATGAAATCAGTTCACCAATTGTGCCAACCAAACCTGTAACACCATTAAGATCACACTACAATACACAAATAAAATCGTCTTTTTTCTGCAATAATGTTGATACGTGCAAAGGCAAGACAAACACTGAATGTGTTTTGTATAGCGGTAAAGAGATATGCCAATGCATACTGGGATATCAAAAATTTGATAAAACAGGTTCATGTAAAGGTGGGCGAGTACTTTTAGATTGAAGAAAAACTCACTATATTAACGACTAAAAAAATATAATGATCGACTATAAACCAACGTTGGGTCGTTTTTTTCAGACATCGATGAATGTGAGTTTGAACCTTGTGACACGCACTTTTCGTATTGCGTTAATGTTAACGGCTCCTACTTTTGCGAATGCAAAATAGGATACAGAAGGATAACAGAAGATCATTGCTTGTGTATGTTGTTTTACATATTTTCCATCAATAAAGAATGCCGTTTAAAAACTTACACATTGCTCAAACTTCAATTAATATATTAATAAAAAAGTGTAATAAAAAGTTCTTCAATGAAATATGTATTTTTACTGAATGCCACTTTAAATTTGTTTGCATATATAGGACACAATTTTCACATTACTCCATTTCTTACCACACAAATTTTAATGACGATAATTTATTTACAATATTAATAATTATGTAATTAATTTACTTGAATTAAATACAATTATTTTAGATAACGAAACTCTCCCAGTTAATACTGACCAAGATTTATTGAATTATTTCATCTCATCAACGATTCTTTACCCAATGGTTTCGCTACTGCTATTGGTTGCACTAATGTGGTTGGTAGAAATATTTGTCAGGTTAATTAATTAAGTTTGAAACCTTTTCTGATAAGAGTAAATAAATTAAAAAAATTAATAAAATTAAAAAACTATTTTTGTGTTCAATTTATTAATGTTCAATAGGAATTTATTCAAATGTAACTGTGCTGCATTGATTGATGGCTGTGATTTGACTGTTTCTCCAAACATCTTTATAATGATTCAATTAAAATCTAACAATACTTTACTGACCAACTCAAGACCATCTATTTATTACTTAATCTGGCAATCTTAATCATATTTATTGTTTATGTAACTATTTTGACCCTTTAAACCCCGCAGGCTGGAAAACCTATAGACCCGAAAGGCAGGTTTTCCGGCCATCGCATCTACCGTCATTAATTAATTAATTATTACTTATTATTATTAATATTAAATTAATTATTATTATTTACTTTTGAGGTTAAAAATATGACTTTTAAAAATTAGCTGAAAACTGCTGAGGGGGGGCTCCCGTTATAGGGGAAATGGCTAGGGGGGCGGGGTTCAAAGGTTAACATCCAAAATGAGATAACGGGGCATTACATCTAAAAGATATCTAATTTCAAATCTCTTAAAGTAAATTGAGTGTTTTTCTAAAATTCAATTATGCAATCATTAAACATGTTTTTAAACTTTGCAAGGTTAAGTATTCCCACACACAGTAGTGAAGTTGACATCCAGCGTTCCGGCTCTGGAGAAGGTTTTCGAGGCGCTAGTACGTACAGTGGAGCACCAGGGGATCACCAGATGTCTCAAGCATCAGTCCTGACAATAGCACCTGATAATAATGATTAAGTGTGCTTTTAACGTGTTCGTCGAACTTTTATCATTCAATCAAAAAGATCGCAATTGAGAAGAAAATATGCAATTTATTATTAGAAAGATAAACAATCGTTTATAATATTACGACAAGCAAAATATTTCCATCGCTTGGCATAATTTTTTTAGATTTCTTCTAACCACCAGCACAAACAATCGATTGATTAATAGATCGAGTAAAAATTTCTCGACAATAATTAATTGTTAAATAATTAAAAAGCTAAATATGATGTAATACAAAATGAAAAACTTTTGTGCGTTACTGATTATATTGTTTATGATTATTTTGTTTAAAAAGCAATAATATAAATAAAAAATAGAAAAAGAAAGTATTAAACATTAATTAAGTAAAAAGTAAACATTTTAAAGCAAAAGTGCATGCTCGTTAAAAACTTTTAACCACGAATTAATACTTTCTATAATTTTATTAATTTTATTGCTGACATAATCTGATTGAGGATAATATCAAGTGTCAAGATATTTTGAATTTGTGATATTTAATGCGCAACTCAATGGAAGAATCTTACAGAACCACTCCCAATTTATATTTTTGTATTTATTACTTGTGATTATCAGACCTGCAAACGACCTAATTCAATTTTTCGTATTATTATTTTAATGGATCGTACCACGAATTGTCATTTATAATATTTCGTTATTTTTAAGATGACGTAAGTACTTAAAATTTTAATTTGTAAGCAACACAAGTTAAAATGCCTGCTTTAGAATAAGTCTCGTAATACTTGCTGCGCAGGTTAAACAAAAAACGAACTCTTGCAATACTAATTAACTACAGTTAGTACTAATCCTTTGCTCTGTTTACAAAACTGGAAATATTAATAATTGAGTAATCAATCACAATTATCATGTTAAAGTTCGTTTTAGATGAAGAATTGCTCGTCGGAAGACGATGACACTTCGGCTTTTGAATTTCATCATGACGGCTTTAGTTTGCCAGCAACAAATGATAACAGGTGTCAATAATTGTAATTGAAATGTGTTGTATTTTTCAGAAATGTTTTAAGCCAGTGTAGGTGCTAAATTAGTACTACTCCTGTTTAATGCAATTAAATCAATTGTTTTGAACTATCAATTCTGTGAAAAAATGAATAAAGTTAAAAAAGCCTTTATCATACATTTACACAACTGCATTTGTAAAGTCCAAATATATAACCATCCATTCTGGCGCGATAGATTAAGAGTATAATAATCTGATATGGTCACATTTGGCATACATTGCATGCGTTGAAAAGCAGTGCAGGTGTATTTTATAATAAAAATCAACCAATCAAGTTGTCGTAAGTTTGGCTTTTCTCTTTCAAGTGATTCCTAAAAGAATTTAGGCTGATGTCGAAATCTCAGACGTCACATATGACCGATTTCTAGATAGTTATTACGCAGCTTCTTTTGACTTTTCTTAGGGATTTCTTAATGGCATAATAATGAATTGAATTGAAATAACTCAACTAATACTTTAATCAAATAAATCTAACAATCGATTAAGATTAACCGATCATTCTTTTTAGATTTCATTTATTAGAATGTTGTGTAACAACAGATATTGTTGCTGTAAACGTTGCTCTGGATAAAAATGCGACTGATTGCTACAACACGTTGTTGCCAAAAACTGTGGTCGATGGCGATACGAATCAATTTAGGAGTGAAATTCTGACAAAAACATGTTTACGAACTAGGGCCTACGTCCACATATATTTGGATGGAATGTACGACGTACAATATGTGGTCGTTTATGCCGGAAATGGTTATAATAATGTACTGTTGATAGTAACTATTTGTAATAATATATTTAAAGATGTTTTTATAAATCGAGTTAAAGAACAAGTCAATATAACAAACTATAAATATAACAAAACCTCACAACATAAATAAAATTACTTAAAATGGACTCAAATAGATCTGTAAATTTCTTCATATCTAGGTAAACTTTTTAAATTTTTATGAAATTGGAGTTTTATTTTGTGAAATTTTAAATTTAATAACAGATAAAATTAATTTTTAAAAATAAATATTTGGATCGAATATATTTCCTTTCTATCACTATTAGAAACCCAACCTGGACAGTTAGATTACTTCCAAGTCAAGCTATTTGATGGAGATTTTTTTGTTAAATGCTCTGAATTTTGGGGAGTCAGTTTGATTTCAAACCAAGGAATGAGAGTGAATTGTGAGACATCTTATATGGTGTATTCTGAAGTTAAAATTCTCTCACGAGTAAATGAAGGGCTTTCAATATCCGAAATTGAAGTTCACACTTTAGGTAAATGTTGTAAAAACATTGATTTTAAACAGTAATGTAGTCTTACTAATGATAAAACTTATACAATCCTAAACATTAGCACCACCTGGTAGAAAACCTATGATTTATCGAGGGTGCTCACGTTTTGGAAGTAAGTCAGCCCTACACCTTAATCCAGTGCACTGTTCGAAACATTGTTTAACCTCGGGATTTTTATTTTTTGGATTGAGGGTAGTTTTTTGTTTGTTTGTTCTGGTTTTCGATTTTAATCGTCACCTTACCGCACAATCCATCAATTTGATTAGTCAATCGTTATTTTTATTCTGCCTAAGAAATATTTACTTCCTTTAGGCTGAAATTTGCATTTGCAATCTATTAATGCTCAGCATACATTATAACTATTTGTTGAATTAATTACCAGCTAAATTACTTACGATCGCACTTCTGTCGTTTGAAGAAATATCCCTCCAGATGAAATATATTTTGGAATATGAGAGACCGCAAGCGATGCCAAAAAGAAAATACATGTGGTTTGATTGTCGAAGTGATGGCGCATGCATGTGCAGACATCATAAAACGCGAATAAGTCTTTAATGCGATAATAGCGGCAAGCTGGTGAAAGTAGTTATCAGAGTAACGATGTCTTCAATACTTCTGGGGGGAATACCAACCCTATTATTAAACCAATTCGATAACACTAGGAGCCAATTTCTCGACATGCTCTATTATTTTTTCACCTGGATAAAACATCGTGGTAGGGCATCGAAAACAAAGTCATGTTGTGCATCGTAATAAAGTCTGTTATTTTCCTTCAACAGACCAAAGAAGGAAGCTTTAGAAATTTTAATTTTTCTTTCTGTAACGCAGACAGTAATCAAACGTGCTAGATTCTATTTGCGGGATTAGTCTATCTATGCAAACGCCGTTTTAGTGTATTTTAATAACCTAATAACTGAGATTAAGGTTTGGGTTTGAGTTGTGTTAGGGTTATTATTGTAGGTGTCTATTTAATATTAAATTAATTAAGCTAAGTGCGTATTCCAGCTGCATAAATTAATTTTTAAACGCAAAAATCTCCAAAACAATTGCTACCTTGTGACCTATTTCAGATCTCAACCAATCAGTGAGCGCTTCACGAATATTATTCGGCCGTGGCTGTAGGGATTTAGGGTCTGAAAATTCTCGACTGGGATCTCTATAATAACTCTTTTTAACTCTGACTTCCAATACACAAATTTACTTACATGCATCCGCATGGATTGTTTTCTTATTTAATTTATTCCACAAAGAAACCACCATAATTAATTCCCGAAGCCTTTCTACAAAACTTACAATCGCTCGATTTTTGTTCTTCATAAATGCATTAATTCTGTTAACGTTAGAACAATGAAGCATGTCTCTGCGGAAGTGATTATGAGGAAACTGATGAACTACCGCAAGCAACGTGCGACGTCATGTGCGATGATGGAGTTAATAAATGCGGTAGTAGAGATTATTCTTCGGTATATCTAGGTTGGTTGACATTTTTCAGAAATTGTTAACATAGTCGACAACTAAAATTGCACTATTTTCATTTTCAATGTTTATACAAAAAAATGACAGGATCAGTTCGACTGCCCACTTACATTGGATGCCTTAAGGTTCCAGAAAGTTTTCTCACATCTAAACTTCAGGACACCATGACCATAGCAACATGCCTTCACCATTGTGATAACCATAATTTTGCATTACTAAAGGTAATTCTGAAATTCAGTCGATGTTACCTTGACATTGCAATAATTTTAAATCTCAAAATTGTTTTACTACGATATACATAATAGCAGTGATGCCGAGTACTTAAGTACATTTGTTGCACTTGAGTATTTATACTTAAGTCTTTTCACGACTGTGTACTTAGTAGTTGTACTTTAAATACATTTTTAATACTGTAAAAGTTCTTTCTCCTGTATATTCGGGATATGTCTACACGAGCCGATTCTTATCGAAATGACAACACAAGATTCAGATATAATGGAAGCAATATATTAAAAATCAATCAAAATGTACAAGCAATCGGAAGCCCACAATAATTAATTACAAAATTCGATAAAAACAGTCTATCTCTAATCTCTCCAAAACTCATCTGCCACTCTCGACTCACACTCTCTCTCTCACACCCACACACTCTCCGAGCTTTCACGACTAAAAAGCTGTTCTGTCGTCTGCCTATCGCCTTTTATAGCCTTCATCCTAGACATGCTAATTGTATAACTGCTCGGCCAATCAGCGCATCGCGCGGTTCCAGGCAGACGACAGACACGCCACTTCACATTCATTCCACCTACGCGATACAAATTAACAACCCAAAACAAATACAACAAATAACATAAATAAATAGTCAGGACACTGACAAATACTTATTAATAATTACATTTTAAGTACAATTAAGTACATTTTTTTTAAAATAATTTTTTTAAAAATAAAAGTCCTAATCTATTGATTTCTAATCTATGGCGTGTCCTTTACTATATGCCTGTCTGTGTTGGAACTCTGAATTTAACAGTTATAGAGCCATCTATGATATGAAGGACAAAATTGCTGCTGTTCATCATCTGCACCTATTGAAAGTCAAGCTGGTCTTATACTGACTCCTCAGCGTAACATACTCTGTGACAAATATTTTGAAACACTGCTTCTTTTAAAGAAAAATAAACAATTTTATTGATAAATGTAAGTTCTGTTACACTTGTCTTAACATTGTATTGAAGATAATGACTATTATTTCTGATCAATGAAAGTCCCCAAAAGTACTTATACTTATACTTATACTTATACTTAAGTACACTGACTACAACGTACTTGTACCTGTACTTATAAGTACCTTCAGCCCCATGTACTTTGTACTTATACTTAAGTACATTTTTGGAGTACTTACGGCAACACTGCATAATAGAATATATTAACTATGGTTTGGGGATAAAATAAAATTGCTTTTGTAGGACGGCAACTCTTGCTACTGTTACACCGGAGTAATTTCTTCGGCATATTCGCAATACTCATCATGCACCACAAGATGTAGCGGAAATTCAAATGAATTTTGTGGAGGGAGTATTTACTTATCTGTATATGAAAGTGTGGTGGTTGAAAGTTATTTATAAAAAAACAAAAAACAAAAAACAAACAATGATATGCCGAAGTTTTTCTTTAACAGCATGTTTGAAGCGAGCATACAAATCGATCGAATGTTCCAAATTACTTCACTGTGCTGACTCATACGATATGTACGGAGTTTGCATAGGTGAATGTAAAGAAGGATTTCTGGGTGATTATTGCTTGGGACGAGGTGAATGTATACATTTAAAAAGGAAAACAACATTAAGTCTATAAAACATAACTCTATCAAACAAATTGATATATCGATATTTTGTTTTAACAGTTTGTTAATGAGTTAATGATTGTATCAAAAAAAAAAAAAAGTCAGCAAATAAATAATGCATGTGACAGCAATGTGTTATTACATTCAGAAGTGCTAAATTGTGAAATATGAGTGGCAAAAAAATATTAAAATTAAGAAATTACATAAGATATTTCAGAATGATAATGTGGTTAATTAATGGCGTGCGAGTTGGTTCAGAGGGTTAAGTTCCTACGAATGGCGGTAAAAGCAATAGTCGTTAATGTGTCGTGGTTGTTTGAACTTGAGTCGTGTTCGCAACCCAGCTCCGCCAGGAAATGCCCTCACATAAGGGTGCTATATAAATGGTGGATCTATTAAGAGGTGCCTTCACATCCTATCCGGATATGTAATGCACTCAAAAATTCGGCTTAATACAAATTGAATGCGCCATCACAAATCACTCTGTCGTTATTGCGTTATATCATTCCAGAATTGCCATATTTGGGACCTAATACTGGAGTGACGACCACAATTACCAGCATCGTTGAAAGTAGGAGTTCGCTCAAGCAATTTAATAAGTATATGACACAAAACAATTCCTATTATTAAACGAATACGAATAACTCTGAAGAATTATAAAATATTTTTAAGTATAACATTAGTCCTTGTATTAGTAATTCTAATTTTTATTTTGTCGGTTATGAAGTCATCAGCAAAGTTATGAAAGACAATCAGTCAAAATATCAAATGGTAAAAGTTCGTATGATAGTATTTACAAGTGAATTATTTAATTCACAGCGAAAATATCTTTGACATTGGACATTAGTAGGACTACATCAACTCGAGTTCCCATCACAGTTTATTCACATCACTCGTTGTCAGTTTCAACGACCATCGTAAAGGAACATATTCCCGAACTCAACTGCCATGATTTGAATCCGTGCAAAAACAATAAAAATACAGAATGTGTTTTCCAAAAAGGAAAGGTTAAGTGCATATGCACAATGGGATATATGAGGACCAATGAACTCTCTGAATGCGAAGGTTGACTGAAATGATTTCAGATAAAGTGTTTGTAAATCGTTCCTAGTAGTGTCAATGAATATCTTAAAGTCCATTTTACTGAAACTTTAGATATTGATGAATGCTTGTTCGAACCATGCGATACACGAAACGCATTTTGCTTTAATACGAATGGCTCGTATAACTGCAACTGCTTACCCGGATTCACCAAGATCGTAGAAAATGATATCTGCATTGGTAAAGCATAAATTGATACTTTGATTTAAAATAATGACAAAAAATTTTTGTATTGATTTTTACTTTTTAGAAATTAAAAATTTTTTTTTATTAAATGAAGGCATTACTAATTAATGGAGAGCTACACATTTATATAGAAGGAGTGATCTCTAGTAGTATTTAATTGGGTTAATAAGAAAGAGGACAGAAAACAATGACCGGGGAAACATTGCCGATAAATTCGATAATGTGAGATTAACCGATGAAAGATGACGTCTGAATGTTGGGTTATTTAGGAATTATATAGTTATACATAGAGTCAATATACAGTTCGTAGAGTTGCGTGTTGAAGTCCGAGTGAATTTATTAGGAACGCAATTTGAATAGACTAGAATTTCTGAGAGTTTGGAACTACGAACAATATTAAGCAAGGAAAGGTCATATGATATCGAGTTTTTGTTTGTTTGCAATAAGCTCTTATGTTGGCCTTGTATTTATTAGTTCAAGTTTCATTCCTTTGAAAACACTAAAATTTAAGACATCCATCACTGTAAATCTTATTATTGCTTATTAAATCAAAAGAAAAATCGTTTGAAAGTTTGATATCAGTATTATAAATATATGCGGCATAATTTGTAACATATAACTGCCGGCTTACAAAAATAACATGCCTGATAATGGAATGATAAAAAGATACTAAGGGTTTGTGATGTTTAACTCAAATTCCAGATTAATTTTAAATATGTTTCACAAATCACTGACTTCATTCATTTTATTTTAGTTAATACAAGTGGGGATGAATTGTTTGAGGATCCTGTACAAAATTTTTTTGTGCTGGTCTATATTGCGCCTGTTACATCGATGGTGATTCTGTTCCTTATCGTTTGGTAGGTGGTTACATGCTTTTTATCCTTTTATCTATTATTTCAACCTTTATCAGGTCTTATTCTATCAATGCTTACCTCAGATTTATAATTTATGTTGAGTAATGATTTAATAAATTGCAATTAAATATATCCAAACTTTTTTGTATAGCTTATATGCTGGAAAAGAGTGAAAGATGGTTTTCTTCAGATGCTGAAAGGCTACATAGCAGGCAGCACGGTTTCTGCAAAGAACTAAAGAACAGACTAACATCAAGCATAAAAATCTTTACTGATTTAAAAACAAGTGAATATTTGAAACATGATTTGTTTTACATATTTTAAGGTCATTTTAAGACTTTTGATCAACTTTCATTTAATAACGAATAAGAAATGCAAGCACTGATCAATTCTTCTAAGAATTTCTTCAATTTTAGTTGAACAATAAACAACTACAAAACTTTGAACGTATTCGCTATGTTTTAAATAATTAAATATTCTTGTGTCCTTACTCAAAACATGAAATGACTGAGGACAGCATAATATAATAATGATTTAGATTACCACAAAAAAATCAAATCATGCACAATTAAGGTTATCGTTGATATAAACTACTGGTTTTAAAGCTTTCTTTATAATGATGCTATAAGCTGCTTGATAAGCTTAATCATGATCACCCAGCTTATGTATTTCTTTAGCTTTCAACCATAAAAACATTCCATTGCTTAATTTGTTAAAAAATTCCATCGAATATAAAAAAAATAGCAGAATTATGTTTGAAAACAACTACTGAATGACCTAATTTCAATTATCCATTGCATGACTAGTTACTATTTCTAATCTTTCGTTTTTTGAAAGTGACGTGGGCTTTTAAAATCTTGTTTATTTGAAAAGAAAATATTTATTTTTTGAAAGAAAGAATGTCACATAGATTAAAGTCACACTAAAGTATCTTTTAAATATGAATTCTACTGCTTTGTTTCGCTCGAAAAACTGTGATCTAAAATTTATATGAAAATAATTTATAATAATAGGTTTTAAGTAAATTACAACCAAGGTGTTGTTCGATATTTTATAAAATGACAATATTACAGCTTTTGAATCCCATAAAGTTATTGACTGTCTTATTATGCCAACACCAACTGATAAAAGGTCGGCTTGCCTGATATAATAAATTATCGAAATCTGAGACATTCCAATATAATTTGAGCATATTAAATGATTAGGGTAAATGCAGTCAAATTCTAACTAAAATCAAGCTCTACAAGCCATGACTCTCGGTTTGGAATAATGTATTTACCGAAGACATCGTAATAATGCGAGAAATGCCAGAAAGCCTGACAAACGTGCTTTATTTTATTTATTTATTTGATTAAAATCTGTTGCATATTTAAGATGATTTGGACTCTCATGATCACGACCCTGTAAGAAAATTATTGCAAGTTTCACGACATTTGACTTTGCTCTGAATGCTCAACTTCTTGGCGTTTTCATTACCTAGGCTGATTTTATTTTACTTTCCAGCTTATTTTGACAAGCCATTATGGTAGGGTTGTCCAACCCGCGGCCCGCCATAAGTTTCTATTCGGCCCGCGAATTTTGTATAAATTTTTATATTTAAATAAAAACAAAATAATTTTAAATTATTTTTTTAATATTTCTAGTTTTTGATTTGTTCTTTTTTTGCTTGTATAGATCCATGTACACATTTTTGTGCTACTAAATTAAGCGCACTATAAACCTTAAATGTAAACATTGTAATCTCGGCACAGGGAATTTAATTCCTTTCTGAAGAAAGTGGGCTCTTATGTTGTTTACTTCTGCCAAGTACGCTGGCTTAGCAAGTCATCGACATTATTCATAGACTCCATATTTTGAAGTCTATGTGATGAAATGACAAACAAAGGAAAGGATGTATGTCTTCGAGATGATAACCCATAGTTGAACGACATGGCGTTTCTCGTCGACATAACAAAATTTAAGGCCGAGTTGAACGTCAGACTTCAAGGAAAGGACCAGCTGGTTCACAAGTTGTATGAACATGTTGTGACGTTCATTCAGAAGTTGAAGCTAATTCAATCACAGCCGGTTCTGAAGAAGGTAGTACATTGCCCAGTCTGTTCGTCGAAGTCTACTGTATCATTGCCACATGAGAATTACTCTGAATTAGTTACCAAACTTGCTAATGATTTCGATGTACGCTGCTGACAAATACCAGCTGAAACTCATTGACATTCAAAATGACAGTGACTTAGAAACCCCTTTCACCGAGCATGATCTGCTAAACGTTTACAGACACTATGTGTCATCAGACAAGAATACCAATCTCTCAACAAGATGGCAGGAAGTTCACTGCTCTGTTCGGAAGCACAAACTGTTGCGAACAAGTTTTCTAGAATGAAAAACACGAAATCGAAGTTAAGTTCTTTGTTTACAGACGAACATTTGGCAGCATCATTGCGCATTTAGACTTCTAATGTTGGAGCAGACATAGACTACTTGTTCCACAAAAAAAGCAGTGCCAGATTGCACATTAAACTGATCATAAGCATAAACTCATAAGACTCTTCAAGCTTAAATATAGCATAAAGAGGTATTTTGTGTTTTATTATTTTTGGTTATTAAATTGCTAATCCGGCCCGCGACTAGTCTAAAAATTGTACACTTGGCCCTCCGCTCAAAAGGTTGGACACTCCTGCATTATAGGAACCACCAAACCAATTTTTTAGTTACTAATACAAATTAACGTGTACTATTTAATTTTTTGTCAGTTATTTGCTGGTTATATAATAACAGGTATTGTTGCTGTTAATATTGCTCTGAATAAAAGTGCCACAGATTGCAACAACAAGCCATTGTCTAAAATTATGTTCGATGGCGATACAGACTTCAATAGGCCTGAAATCATAGATGGTTCATGTTTTGGAATAGAAACTTTCGTCGAAATAGATTTGGGTGCAATGTACGACATTCACTATGTGGTCGTTTATGCCGGCAATGGTGATATATTAATAATACTATCAGTGTTGTGCAGTATCGAATTACATGTAATTCGTTACTGTAATTAATTACTTTTTTGGTAATTTTTACTTGTAACGATTACCAAAAAATCGCACTTTTACTTGTAACAAATTACTATTTTTTGGTCATACTTTTAATTCGTTACCTTTTTGGCGCAAGACGTTACAAAGTAACATAAATAAAATTTTAAATTAGTTTAATTTATTTAAAAAAAAAATTTTAATTCTAGATGGATTCTGAAGATCTTATATTCTATAATACCGTGTTTCCCCCAAAATAAGAAAGTGTCTTACATTTATTTTTGCTTCAAAAGACGCTCTAGAGTTTATTTTCGCGAGATGTCTTATATTTTCATAATCAACAACTAGCCAGTACATTTTAAAATACAATTTATTATGCTACAAGGAGCACAGTTTTAATCACTTATTAAAGAAAGTAATATTTTACAAGAACCTTAGAAAAACTTTTTTTTTATTTCGAATACAGTCATGTCAACTTTTTCATTATAAATCTCCAAACTCTGATTTCCTGTCTGAATTGCTTGCGAATCCTTTTCCCAAAGAACCTTGCCATGTTGGTAACAGTTGTGTTTTGTCAGTGATTTTATACACTGATTTCTTAACCCAACTCGCAAGTTAGGCTTCACAAAGTTTCTGGTTCACATTTGTCCTAGCATTTTCCCCGTCCAAACTGTTAATTGAGATCATCACACTCTTGGGATCATTCGGATATTCAATTTCTTCTTTTTATATGTAACATTCTTATCACTGAATATTCCGCAATTCCTTTTTCAGTCGATGGAATAGCTTTTTCCTTTTGAACTCAATTTGTCGAAATAATTAAGGGTAAATCTTTCACACATACAACGCACCGAATTAAGAAGATTCATAAACACAACCCGTAGCAATTGTGAGACCGTTCTAGAACCGGTTTATAACTGTTTATACCTTATTCTGTATCTGCTTACCACCAATATTTTACATACAAATACTTACAGAAATCATAAATTTCAGTGTCACTATCTGATTACATTAAAATTTCACTAAAATTTTGCTATTAACTTCATTACGTTAAAAAAATATTTCCTTCTTAATTCAATTAGGAACCGACACTGGGCAATTAGATTACTTCGAAGCTTATATTGGTGATCACCGTTTTTTTGTCGCATGCTCGGAATTTTGGGGGCCCAGTGTAATATCAGACCATGGAATGAGACTGAATTGCGAGACTTCTTATGCATTGTGTTCTAAAGTCAAAATTCAATCCCGGATGAATGAAAAACTTTCAATATCTGAAATCGAAGTACACACGCTTGGTAAATTCAATAAAAACAACAATGTTACCAGTTCCATGCTTTCATATCTTTCATGAAGCTTCTACAACTTCAAAGCATCGGGGTTTCCTGGTGATAAACTTAAAGTTTATCGAGGATGCTTCGCAAATTTTGGAGAAAATAAAAGAGTTTTTAGTGGCTTCACCGGTTGTCAACAGGATTGTTCATCATCGGGATATTTATTTTTTGGAATCAAGGTTGCTTTATTTTATATAAAAATTCGTTTAATAAATTGTATATCTGTTAGATGAAAAATTTTGATTTACCATTTTCATTGTGTTTTAATGCGTGTTTTTTTATATATTTTATTTTATTGTATTTGAATTTGTTACTCTGCTAGCTGAAGCTCTATTTCATTCTGTCCATTTCTTTTGTAATGTATGATTTAGTTTGAGTTTTTGAATTATCTAAAATTAAATCACATAACATTTTAAGAACAATACACTGTGTCACTGCTTAAGCCACTATGATGAAAACGATGAAATACCTTTTGAAGCATGCAACATGATGTGCGATGATGGAATTAATAGCTGCGGTGGTAAAGATGCCTTTTCTGTATATCTAGGTTTGTATATAAATTCAAAAATTACAGCGTAGATAATTTTTCGTAATCAAATAATGAAGTCGCAATAAATTGATGTTTTTCTTTTACTTAAATTTTCGACAGCATCAGTCCGACTACCAACTTACAAAGGATGTCTCGAGGTATCAGAAAGTTCTCTCAATTCTAGAATTCAGGGTAGCATGACTGTATTAAAATGCCTTCATCATTGCGATAACTATAACTTTGCACTGCTTAAGGTAATTTTTACCTTGTTATCTTAACGTTGTATTAATTTTAATTCTCAAAATTGATTTACTATACTATCGTTTGTGAATCAAATAAAAAATGTTTTTGTAGGATGGCAACTCTTGCTTCTGTCTCAATGACACAGTTCCTTCGACGGGTTCAAGATACGCTTCATGCACAAAAGAATGCAGCGGAAATTCAAATTTATTTTGTGGAGGGAATGATCACTTCTCGGTATATGAAAGTATGGCAGTTTCGAAGATATTTATAAAACAAATAAATCGATATTTCAAAACTTTCTGAACAATCTACAGCTTGTTTAAAACGAATGTATGAATCCATTCAATGTTCCAAATTATTTAAATGTGCTGATTCCTACGATATGTACGGACTTTGTATAGGTAGTTGTAAAAACGGATTCCTTGGTGATTATTGCATGGAACGAGGTGAATTGTTAAGATCAGTTGTTAAAATTTGTGAAAAAGCATTAATGTGTCTTGAGAAAAATTTATGTCGCTGAACCCAATTCACTCTTACTGATTATATCTGAGGGGTAACAATCTGTAGCTATTATGTTTATTTTGTTTGTTCCAAAAATGTCTGGATGTGTTAAGAGAATACTGGACAATCAGTCAATAGAGTAAAAGTGTCAAATCATAACTGTGCTAGAACAAGGAATTATTATATGTAAGAAAACCGGCAGACCTTAGTCATCAGCATGGCATTCCAGCAAACACCATTTCAGGATGGTAAAGGCCGACGCCATAAAGCAAATGTTTAAAAAGTAGGTTCATGATCCAGCGACAAGAGCTTTGTAGTGGCTAAGCACAAAGATGTCGATGAAGAGCTTCAATGGTTCACAAATTCGCGAGCAACAAACTTTTCCGTTTTGGGGGATTTTGTGAGCGATTTTTGTGTTTGCAATGTAGGAAAAAACAATTATAATGGTTTTTATCGAGAATCGGCAGTGTTGTTTATTGCGAATTGGTAAATGTATGCTGTTAGATGAGTTTACTAATTCCTTCTGCTGCTAGTAGGCATGTAAGTACTATTAAGTAAGTATTATTGTTATCAATATCAAATATCAATTTGTGTTGTGCAAAAAAAAAACAAAAACACGTCCATGTACATTCTCATTTATTAATGAGCATTATGTGCATAAAGAAATTTTAACCACATGTTAATATACAGCCGCCACATGATTTTCGGTTATCTTGACGCTTTTTGGCAAACCGTCGACATAACCGGGTTCGACCGTATTAAAAAAACTTCAAAACATGCTTAAAATTTTCCAATTTCTAAAAAACTAACAATATATAATTCAAATATTTCCAGATTGCCATATACTCTTATTGTACTCGTTGTCGTTGCATTTTGTCGTTTCAGGTTCAAAACGCCTTTCTCCCACTGAATGCCTGATAAAGAATCCGTGCTTAAACAAACAGAATACAGAGTGCAGCGTTCAGAATGGCATTGTTAAGTGCGAATGCCTAAACGGATATGTTAGATCCAATGAGGTCTCCGAATGTGAAGGTGAGTCTTAATAATTCTTTGTGAATTAATTGAACATAATTGATTCTAATCTGGACAATAATACAGGATTGTACTTTCACATTAATTTTATTTTAAGTAAATCGAATTTTAGACGTTGATGAATGTCTATACGAACCATGCGACACACGGACGTCAGTTTGTACAAACACAAATGGTTCCTACATCTGCTACTGCTTGCCAGGATTTTTCATGAATTTATATACTGATATCTGCATTGGTAAACAAAATTAATTTGTGCAGCACTAGGTGTATTGTTAGAATACTAAGTGTAAAGTTCTTGCTTCCTACTATCGGGATATGTCGTAACGTGCAGAATGAAATCGAAGCGACACAACAAGATTCTAATATTTGGAAAGCGATAATATTCAAAATCAAAAGGCGTCAATGTAAATGCAAAAGAAACTGCAAACAACAACTAAATACAATAATCTCTTAAATAGTCGTTCACAAAACCCCTCAAAGCTCGCACAAAACTCAGAATTAGTATGCCACTCTCGCTTGCGAAGCATCACATTCTCTCCCACCACACTCCTTGGCCTTATTATGCCGGTCGCTGCTGACTGGACTGGAGCGACTGCGAAATTTATTATTATATGTAAGATATAATTAGATATGTAAATTATATAAGCCTTAGAATAATACTATCAGCATGCAAAACTTAAATTTCTGATAGCGAGGATCTGTGATCTATAATAATAGTAAATTTGTATGGCGTCAAATGCAAATCAGATTCACCTAATGTAAGTATAAATATACTTCCAGATTATATTAATTATATTATTATATAGATTCCAGAATATTAGAAATTATGTATAAAAATCTCTGATTTAATTCTTTATATTTCAGAAAATTCAAGCGCAGGATTCGAAAGGCCTGTTGATCATTTAAAATATTGGATGATGATTGCGTACCTATCGCCTTTGCTGCCGGTGCTGTTACTCATGATGATTATTTGGTAGGATGTTTGCGTTTTGGCGATGAATCTATAAATTCAAGTTTCATTCGATCATAAAAAATAATTTTAAGTGGCTAGTCTCGATTGGATAGTGCAATTCCACGGCAATTTAGCATATTGATAATTAAGAGGGATGTCTTAAAAGATTGGTTTGATTATCCAAATGTGATTCAACATTCATTAATTTATTAGTTATTGGAAAATAAGTTGTGTAATTGAAATGATCCACTAGGAGTGTCACCGTTATAAAATAACTTCTCCTAATAATTTATTAATTGTTTACCTTCGGACTTTTGGCCAGTCTTCCTACGGTTCTGGCTTTCATTCTCTACTCATTAAGTATATTCCATTTATTAGCCACTCCAAACCTAGAGCGCGTACTTCTTAAACAGCTTAATTCTTATTCTTATTCTGTGATATTACAATCGCCAATGCTTTACTAGGCTTTCTTAACTTACTTTAAAGTATACGTTAACTTCAAACTTCAAGATAATTTATGATGACTTTTTTAAATTAACGCCGTTCAACACATTAATTACGTTCATTGGCATGTTTTAGTCTTAATTCTCCGAGAAGAAGTGACAGCGAATTTCACCATTCTGAGATTCGAAGGACCGGAAAAGTTTCTTATGCAGGCAGAGCTATATCCACAAAGACAAGAGCAAGCTGGAAGTAGAAAATACTGCTTTTAAATAAAATAAAACGTGTGAAATATGAATTTTCTTTTTCAAATTGAAACTTTATATCAGCTTCTCACCAAAAATAATTGCTTACTTGAAGTATGATTTTTTTATATATTTAAATTGAAACACTTTTGTCAACTTGTAAATTGAGAAGTCTAATAAACTAAACAAAATTTAAAGTTTTATTTCAAAACATTGAAGTGGTTTTTTTTTTTACAATAAATAAACAATGTACATTGAAACGAATGTTCATTGGCACGTTTTAGTGTTTATTCTCCGAAAACTGACAGCGAGATTCGAAGGACCGGAAATGTTTCTTATGCAGGCAGCGCTACATCTACAAAAACAAGAGCAAGCTGGAAGTAGAAAATACTGCTTTGAAATAATCGACGTGTGAAATATGAATTTTTTTTTTCAAATTGAAACTTTATATCAGCTTCTCACCAAAAATAATTGCTTACTTAAAGTATGATTTTTTTATATATTTAAATTGAAACACTTTTGTCAACTTGTAATTTGAGAAGTCTAATAAACTAAACAAAATTCAAAGATTTATTTCAAAACATTGAAGTAGTTTTTTTTGTTAAAATAAATAAACAATGTACATTGAAAAGTGTCTACAAAAACTTTCGGCATCGGAAGAATGCAATAATGCCATCAAAAAAATGATTAAAATAACCATAGAAACATTTCTTTCATAGAAACAAGCAGATTTTGTCAATAGGTTTACATTATAATTGGCATTAACGTTTTAGGTTATCTTATTTATTTTATTAAAATAGGCCTATGTAGTACTATGCTATGAATTATAGCAACTAAAAACATTTTTTAGAGTCTCCTTTCATATCTTGGCTTTATTTACATATTTAGATCAGTGGCGTCATTCACTCAACCTTTCACAATAACGGCTCCCAAAATTCGACCATATCCGTTTTTAAATTTTTTATTTTTGGAAAAATTCCATTTACATCGACTTCTTAAAATTGGATAAATTGGGGATAATAATCGCTGAGATGGTGAAATGCTCAACACCAAGGCAACGGATTCTAATCTTATTTTACTTTCTACAAGTTTTAACAGGTAATATTAATTTTAAATTAAATAAAAAAAAAATCGCGTTTTCGACACATACTTCTTTTTGCCTTTAATCGAGGTCAAAAAGCGAATAAAACTGCCAGAGATATTTGTGCCATGTATGGAGATAATGTTCAACTGAGCTTCAGATAATTGCAATTTTATAATTCGAATTTATTAAATTATTCAATAATCTGTTAAAATTTATTGAAGATCTGGTTGCTGTGAACATTGCACTGGGGAAAAATGGAAAAGATTGCAGCGGTAATCCATTACCAGATATACTCTTCGATGGCGATAAGGATGTGTCAGCGACAGTAAGCAAAGTGTGCCCCATGACCACCTTTGTGGAAGTATTTCTGCAGGGACAATACATTGTAAATTATGTCATTATATACGAAGGAAAAGGTTTGGAGTTAAACTTACATTCAAAATAACATAATTATAAGTGTTGAAAATGACGATAATAATATTATTAATAAAATCGATTTTTATTTTTAATCTCAACAAAGCTAAATCCTTCTTTTTTGTAACCATCAACCCGGTCATGCTAAAATGTTACGTTACCGGTTTTG
The DNA here is from genome assembly GCA_021613335.1 of Whitmania pigra. Classification (NCBI taxonomy): domain Eukaryota; kingdom Metazoa; phylum Annelida; class Clitellata; order Hirudinida; family Haemopidae; genus Whitmania; species Whitmania pigra. Next base: position 874,198 of record JAJTWR010000347.1, read on the forward strand.
GGGTTTAAAATGTTTTCATTTTAATATTAATTTAAAAACTTTCTTGCAAAATTATTTTGAGCAATGTCAATTTTATTTATTTTAAATTTATGCATACGAAAGTTATAAGTCTAAAACATCTTGAAGTTTTTGAATAAGACGTTTTTAACCAATACTCTTTATCAACAAAATATTAATTAAATTGTTCATTTGAGATTAAATGTAATTATAAAATTGTTCAATGTTAGTACAATTAACACCTCCAAACTGTACAGTTACATGTATTTGTCGCACTTGATCAAGTGACAGAGTGTGACGGACAAGCAAGTCTAGAGCACTTCAAACTCGCGCGGGCACAGCTATCGACGTCCCTATATTTTCTTCACTTTAGCTGGTCTTTCATTTATTGCCTCAGGTTCTCCAGAGTTCAGCTCTAAATGTTGAATTGGATCGATGATCAATTTTCTGAGTTGGTTTGTAATGACCAAACGTCTTCCAATCAATGATCTTAATTTTCTAAGCCGCTTTTATTTGAAATACAATAAAGGATCATCTCTAACTTTTGATTCGGATTATTTTCAGCCTTGCTATAATGTATTTTCGACAGAAGGTTGACCGACTTACCTTTTTTGAGAACTTATGACAATAAGGTTTTGTTGCCATCGAATACAAAGATTAAAGATAATTCGACTCTGTTTTGTGCTAGCATGTTCCGAGGAAGTCTAGTTTATTCATTAGCATTGTATCTATATAAGTCAAAGAAACGCTTGTGAATAGATTATCTCCCACCGACTACTTTTGTACCTTTGTTTTTACAACACCTAAAACAGATCTCAGAGTTCATATCGTGTGGTTGCCTCGTAAGATAAACCTACACTTTCACAGCACCACCACACTTTTATTCTATATTTGGCAGGCGTACTTCAAATGTATATCCTAAATGAACATCGTACTCTGAATGGAACTACCGCTGGCTGCTCCAGGAATGTAGTAATTTAATGGCAACAACATTGTCCAAACGTCACGAAAAGCAGCTAGCCGTGTTTTAGAACATAGATTTTTTTTTTAAATTACAAACGTAAATAATCCCAAAATGATGAATTTATTGTTATATCCACGTTATAAACTAATATTTTTTATGAGGTGCTTATTGCATGACTTCATGTAAAAGTGGTGCGTTCACAATTTCCCTAGAAGATAACTGGCGTAATTTTAAAACTAAGATTGCAGTAGCAAAACAATAGTAAGGGATGAGGGTTAAAATATTTTGTCTTTAAAATAACACGGAACAATATTTGATTTTCGGAATTCGCACAGCGTCAAATAAAATTCTAGGTAATAGATTGCAGCGACAGAATGTTCCAAATAGCAGTTTTGCCGTAAGTACTCCAAAAATGTACTTAAGCATAAGTACAGAGTACTTGGGGCTGAAGGTATTTATAAGTATAGGTACAAGTACGTTGTAGGCAATGTACTTAAGTACAAATACAAGTATTTTTTAATGTACTCAAGTATAAGTACAGGTACTTTTGGAGACCTTCATTGATCAGAAATAATATTCGTTAACAGAAATACAATGTTAAGACAGGTATTACAGAATTTATCAATAAAATTGTTTATTCTTCTCTAAAAGAAGCAATGTTTTAAAATATTTGTCACAGAGTGTGTTACGCTGAGGAGTCAGTATAAGACTAGCTTGACTGAACAGTCTTTCAACAGGTGCATATGATGGAATGATTGTATTGAACTTAAGAAATACTTTTTTGACTACTGGATACCTACATGCAATAGCCAGAAATTATAAGTTATTAACAAAATTATAGAAATGATAAAACACAGCTGTTTTAAAAACATAATTTATAAAATTACAATGTGTACCTGCTCAGCTGATTCATGTCGTGTGATGGATCATTCAGGTACTTAAATCGCGCGGGCACATCTAACACTGCGAAAGAAGAATCATTACTCCCAGAATCTGGTTCATAAAATCCTTAATCCCCAGCTGATGGTGTCACAACCGTTGATTATGTGATAGAGTTTGTTTTATGCGTTTGACTTCGGCAACAAACAGTTCTTCACACACCTTACGATATATTGATGGAAGCCAGAGAGCTTTGAAATATGGGTGTTACAGAGCAGCGATTATAAAAGATTTCATTTTGAAGTTTATTGCTATGTTCTCAAATTTCAAAATATCTCCAAACCTTTTCTACATTCCAGCCTGAATAATTATTATTAAACTTGCAGCATAAGTGATGAAACCGAATTAAGTCTTAGCTGTATGCTGTGTGATGTTAATGTTGTATCTTCTTGTAACTTGTGTAGAGCTTGTGCAATTGATCTAATTACTTCAATCTATTCTTGAACTTCAAGAACGTGAAATCTTGAGAGCTGAACTTTGGCAGATGCAAGCGTTCCATCACGATACTGAGTTTGTCCTTCATATCATAGATGTCTCTGTAACTGTCAAATTCAGAGTTCCAACGAGTTGAGTTTGGCTTAGGTATTGTTCTCCCAAGCACATCAAACACAGCTTCAGCAGATTTTGGACTCTGATGTGACGCATTGCTCAAATTTAAACATTTGCCATCCAATGATACATTTATTTGCCAGGGCTTTTATGGCTTTCAGAACATTCAAATAGGTCGGCCATCTTCCAACAAATGTAAACAATCGACTATACAAAAAAAAAACAAAGGAAGCAGAGACAGCCATATATAAAATAGGGGTTCCCAAACCTTTTGTGCCCACGGCTCCCTTAGATGACAAAATGTGGTCCACGGCCCCCCTATCAAAAGTTTCCAAAATAAAAAAAGTAATGAACAATAATTTAATGTCAAAAAAGAACCATACAATGTATTTTGAAAGCAAATTTTTAATGTGAAGATTGCTCCTGCTTCTTGTTCACAAGTATATGGAATCTGGGCTTTGATTTTGATTCTCGTGTCATCCTTTGCATCAAGTTTGTTTTGCGATTTTGTTTTGATTGTCAGCAAGGTTTAAAATCCAGCTTCACAGTAGATTGTCACAAAAGAAATGATGGATGTCATGGCTCTGAACTGGGTATGGTATCATCATGGAGCACCAAAAGTCAGCCAAACTCTTGATCTGAGACTCCCTCTTTAGCAACTCTTTGTGCCTCAGATCAATGAGACCATCTTTGGCCAAGTCTTGATTATCCACACTTTCCAAATTGACCAAAAATGGATTCCTGACCCAGGTATCATAGGGCTGCAACTCTTTCGTAATAAAGTAGTCATAAAATGATGCCATCAGAGTTCCTAGGTGAGCCAAAATATCGCCTTTAAGAGAAGCCGGTATGGTGCCCGCTGCCTCCAGACTAGGTTGCAGAGACTCTTCTAATCTTGGGAAATTGGCAAAATTGTTATTTTCCACTCTTCTGATCCACAGGGGCAGCTTCTTTAAAACTGAGCCTAGTTTCTCGCTACCATCAATAACAGTCATGTTAGGACCCTGAATCTTAGTATTAAGCTCATTTAAATGGGTGAAAATGCCAGCCAAATATGCCAGTGATAGGCTGAATTCTGGCAGACAAAATATACTTTCAAGATCACTCTGTTTCTCTTGTAAGAACATAGACACCTCAATATTAGATTTTTTTAAAATTTGTTTTTGCTAAAATTGACACTTTCCTGTACTTTATCATAACTCTGCTCCATACTCGTTACTTGTGCATAAATATTATTCTCAGATTTTTTTAAAAGTTAGTTTAAAATTAATTTTGAAAATGGTTTATGCTGATTTTTGAGAAATACTCCACGGCTCCCCTGGACCCCCTTCACGGCTCCCAGGTTGGGAACCCCTTTACTAAGTAAAGGAAACGCCAAAGATTACAAATCAATACATTAGCACTTTTATTTTAAACAAAGAAAATTTAAAAATACCTTACCGTAAATAAATTGTACTTACTAATACATACGACAAACATGTATTTAAAGTACAAGTACTAAGCACGGAATCGTGACAGGACTTAAGTATAAATACTCAAGTACAACAAATGTACTTAAGTATTTGACATCACTGCCAAATAGATCGATCAAATGAATTGAAAACCACTTAAAAACTCCAAGGTTGAAAAAGAGTCGCCGACAAATTTCTGGCCCATACGTTATGTCAATAGGGTATTGAAACAGGAAAAATGGTTATGATTGTGATATTTTAATACTTTAAAACTCGGCCGAGTCTCTGGCTACAGCCTATGTGGCTAGGAATTTTATTCAATTGCTTCATGCGGATGAGTTCGATGATTTAGATGTCAATACAAAATATTCTAAAATTATTTAAAATAAAAATGTAATCTAAACAGATTTCAGAACAATACATTAACAACTATAAATTACAATTGATGACGTATTTATTTTTTTTTTTTCACCGTGCTCGCGCATATTGTTTACATTTTCACACAGTGTTCGTGTGGAGCTTGTCTTTCTGATCTCTCTCTGTCGGGCTACAAAACTAATCGGGCACAAAAAAATTTCTTTTTTACAGCCATAGTCCATTAAATCCTAATGGACAAATACATTTCTACTTGAATTTGTTGTTTTAAAGTCAGCACATCCAACGCAGAGCGTTATTCTTAGTGCTAAGTCCTTTTTGTCAGACTAATAAAAATTATTTATTCTAGTCAAACAATGAATTTAAAAGCAGAGCTATTGATTAGGAAAGGTAATAATTACTTGGAAGCTTTTTATCCTAGCCAAAATCTCACCAATATGCAATGAATGGCTTAGTTTAAATTTGTTAGTGGACGTCTGCAATTACATCAGGGAAGATATGTTGCAAACGAATGAAGAGATTATTGCTTGGTTCGACGAATTATGTTACAAGTGAAAAGTCGTTCTGCAGAACCTCTCATATATATTTGTGGGAGTTATTATTCTTCAACAATGAATTCTGCTGACGATCAGCATTATATTCAGTTCATGAAAATTTATCACTATCTCCCTCGAAAATATCTATTTACATGATCATCCAAATTGTTATCATTTAATTTTTAATTAACAATTTCTCTCTGCAGAGGCATCCCAAGGAAATTTGAATTTTTTTATTGTCGAAAGAGGAGACAAGGGATCTTACGAAAAATGCGCTGAATACAGTGGAGTCACTAGAATATACTCAAATGATGGTCTGAGAGTAAATTGCCATGCGAGCATTCAATTGTTTTCTGTCATAAAAATAGAATCTCGTAAAAACATTGGCATTGTAGTGGCTGAAATTGAAGTCTATACGTTCGGTAATTTATTTTAGCAATCTGACATTGCAGTAAACTTATTAATAATAAAATTAGCAACAACATTTTCTAACTGAAAAAATAATCTACTTAAGGATCGGGAGTAGCAGGTGAAAGAGCATTCATTAACAGAGGATGTTTTAGAAAGTTCTCCGGTCTTACGATCACAACCAGTCAACCTTTCCTTCTGACCTGTCAACATCTATGTGCTAGCAACGGATTATTACTTTTTGGAATAAAGGTTATTGTAGCATCTATGTTTACAATAAAGTTTTATAAATGAATATTTTATAAATTTTGTTTTAATTGAACACCCTTACAATTTCATATTGTCACAAAATTTAGAAGTACAATTAAATATACAATATTTCAATATTTCTATAGAATAATGAAGTTTGTGTCTGTGGAAGCGACTACAATGAAGACCTAGAACTAACTTCTGCATATTGTGGCGTGTTGTGTGATGATGGCAAGAATTTATGTGGTGGTGAAGATGCCTTCACTGTGTATCTTTGTAAGTCTCAATCATATTGTTGTAAACTTGGTTTTTGAAATTAATTAAGTTTATATTGCTAGTGTAATTAAATTTATATTTCATTAAATTTGTTATCTTTTTCGTGCACGTGGTCTCGCTATTATTGCTACAGAAAGCATTCTCACTAATCACCTGACGATCAGCGAGTCCAGACAAATCAGGAGTCCAAATATCCATTTGCGTCCTTAAGTACCTCAAATCCTTAAACACTTAACTTCTGTTATTAAGTTCCGTTAACGGAAAACTTGTTCTAATAAACTTATTAGTTAACTTGCTTTATTGCAGACTCCCGGGTTATTTCAATATTCATTATTCGTAATACATACTATAAAACAAATGTTTTTGCAAGTGTCCCAGGTAACTTACAAAATTTGTTTAATGTGCTAGCATTGCCTTGGTTGCCAAGTTATGTTGGATGCTTTGAAACAGCCAATACCGAAGCCATGGAGATTACTAATAAGACTAATGTGCGGACGATACCAGATTGTATCCATCACTGTGAATCCTACAACTACGCTTTAATAGAAGTGATCGTGTCACGTTGTTATTGATATTTTCATTTAAATCCTTTACTGAGCCAAACAAAACATATTTGCAACATAAAAGTTTAAAAAAAAAGGACAAAATATTTTATCGGCTTAAGGTCTCTTGAAATCCCGCTATGTGATCAACCCAGAATATATGGGAAATAGTTATTTTGTCTATGATACTAATTTTAAGAAAGTGGTCCATCTAAACAGAATGGAATCCTAATAGACAACTGTCATTAGTTAAGACTCCGAAATAAGTGAAATGTTACCTCACATCACCGCAATAGCATTTACAACATATTTTGATAACTTTCTAGTATTCTGCAACCTTTCAATAATATCGAATTCAAAATGCATTATGTATACTTTCTATATTATAGGAAGGAGGTATTTGCACTTGCATGAACAAATTTAATATAGATAACCCAAAATATATGAATTGTGGGGCCAAATGTTCTGGTGATGAAACAATGAGGTGCGGTGGGAGGGGTCACGCATCTATATACAGAAGTAGATAATTCATTTGCATAGCTTTGAAAGAGTTAAATGTAAAACGATAAAAGTGCTTTATAAAACAGCCTGTTTAAAAGAATCTTACCCATCTTTAAAATGTTCGAAGTTGTTGAGATGTAGACACATGTATGACGTGCACGGATCATGCCGTGCAACTTGTCAGGAAGGGTTTCTCGGTGAGCATTGCTTAGTGCGAGGTAAGTTCCATTTCTTCTTTATTGATTCAAGAATAGATTCTTTACCATTTATTCACGATACACTCTAACAATATACCTATTATCTTTATCTGATCTTCACAGATCAAAAAGGCAGTAGTTCATTGCTTAATTAAAATAGTTCTAGAATGATGTTAGTTCCATGACAAAGGAATTAAATGACAAAATTAAAGTTAAAATAATTTGATTTTTTCAAATAAAAATCTGACATAATTAATTTAAAATATAATTTCTCAGAATTTATATCCGACAAGTATTGGTTTCATTACCTAATATATGTAATAAGTAACTAATTAAATTATTTATATGAACTATTGCGCATTTTACATGGTGCTATTATTATATTTGCATTGTTTAGTCTTATCAAATGCATTTTCTTAAATACGTTTGTAGATTAGGCTTAAGAGTTAAAACTTGAAGCTAATACTTGAAGAACATAATATCCATATCATTCGTTATTTTATTTTATTTGTTTAAGGACGCAATTTTGTTCAAAGCAATTCATTTTAATCAGAATACACCAGTTACAAATTATTAAATGTTTCAAATTATTAAATGATGATGAAGATTATAATCGTGATTATGATGATCAAACTAATATCTTGTAGATAAACTATTGCGTTTTTAGCCAAAGTTTTATAAAACAATTAATGACTTGCACAGCATAAAATCCGGCACCCCGTCATAACAGCCCTGCGACAAAATAGCCCCGACAAAACAACACCGTCAGTATAGCCAGGTGACAAAATATCCCAAGACAAAATAGCCCCGTCAAAAAACCAGTCAGTATAGCCCGGCGACAAAATAGCCCCGTCAAAATAGCGGTAGAATTGGTTCTTTGTGGATTTGTTACATGTCCACATGACGTGATGATAAGGTGAGGATAATTTATATTAAATACCAACTTGAAAAGTTCACGTAAAGTAAGGAAATAGCCGGAATCCTAATAATATTTTAGACGATAAATCTTCAAACCACTAATTTCGAATTAAATTTGGAACCATTTATCGGTAAATGTATTCAACTCACAAAAAGTTTTTAAATACATTGACAGGGCTATTTTGACGGGGTTATTTTGTCGGGGCTATTTTGACGGGGTTTTTTCGTCCTGGGCTATTTTGACGCGGGGCTATTTTGACGCGGGGCTGTTATGACGGGGCTGTTATGACGGGGCTGTTATGACGGGGCTGTTTTGTCGGGGCCATTTTGTCGCCGGGCTGTTATGACGGGTCACCATAAAATCCACATCATTCGTTAATATATTGTATTAGTTGAGACAATTTTGTTCAAAGCAATTCATTTTATTCAGACAAACTGGTTTCTTTTAGACTAACTATTTGCGCTTTTAGACAAAATTTTATCAAAAAAAATGACATGTGAAGCTGTGGACCCATGCGTGGAAATGCAGAACACCAACTGTGTCACTAAGAACGGTGAAGCCATTTGTGAATGCAAGGCTGGATTTGTAATGAACGAAGCAACTAAAGCTTGTGAAGGTAATTAAATAATATCAATAATAACAATAATAATAATAATAATAAATAATAATAATAATAAATAATAATAATATAATAATAATAATAATATATAATAATAATAATAATAATAATAATAATAATAATAATAATAATAATAATAATAAAATAATAATAATAATAATAATAATAATAATAATAATAATAATAATAATAATAATAATAATAATTATAATAATAATAATAATAATAATATAATAATAATAATATTATTAATAATAATAATAATATTAATAATAATAATAATATTAATATTAATAATAATATTAATAATAATAATATTAATATAATAATAATATTAATAATATTAATAATATAATAATATAATAATAATAATATTAATAGTAATAATAATAATAATAATAATAATAATATTAATAATATTAATAATAATAATATAAATAATAATAATAATTATAATAATAATAATATAAATAATAATAATAATATTAATAATAATAATAATAATACTAATAATAATAATAATAATAATAATAATAATAATAATAATAATAATAATAATAATAATAATATAATAATAATAATAATAATAATAACAAAAGACAGTCCAAAGCTTAAAGGCTTACCCATCTTTACATGTGTCAAATGTTATTATAACAAAAAATGTCGTAATAAGGTAACTCTATTCCACCATCACCTATCTAAATGATGCAGGTTAGCCGAATGGGTTACGTGCCTGCATACGGCGGTAATAGCAACAGTCGTAATGTGTCGTGTTCGAAGCCCAGCCTGCACTGCCACCAGCGCCCTTGGGGAGGAGCGCTATTTAAATGGTTACAAGAAGCGCCTCTGACGCTATGCATATGGCGTTATATAAATGAAGTTACAATGATGTCAGATTTTTGAATTTGTATTTGATGTTGATGAAGAATGATCCAGTTTTAAGAAATATTTCAGATAAAATTTATAATTAGTCTCTCAGACTACGGCAATCACAAGTATCAAGAAAACAGTGACTCTAAAATTAACAGGTGATGCTATAGCTACAAAAGAAGCAACCACAGATGGCACACATACCGACCACGGTATCGACGCTCCAAAGAAATCAGTTCTTTGCCATGACAAAGACAAATGCATAGACGTTCCACATACAACATGCATTGATGTGGGAGGACAGGAAATGTGTGAATGTGAGGAAGGATATTCGAGAAGAAATCCAGCTGATGACTGCAAAAGTAAATAAATATTGTGATGATTTTCTTTATTAATTGTGTCGGTCTGGTCGGCCTCGACCTTTCGGATGCCACTAACACCGCTATCTGATGATATCAACCACCAAATACATAAATTACTTCTATCTTTATTCTATCATTTCTGTCTTCTTCATGAGATGCGTTAATATTCCTGTATATTTTAAATGACGATTTCAACATATATTTATTCGATTATTGTCCATTGTATAACTTATATGGTTTAGATTATAATTTTATCATTTTGATAAAATTTTATTCGTATTGTCACCGGAATAGTTGGTGTCAGTCAGAACTAAACCTTGACCACCAGAAGTAGAGGCATTTGTAACTCTCCAAGCGCGTGCAATGACCATCCCAACACCGTTTGTGTCACGATTAATGGAAATGAAGTATGCGAATGCAACTTGGGATATGCAAGAAATAAGAATAGGGAACATTGCCAAGGTTAAATTATTTTTACAATGGCAATTGCTCACAAGGCCCCGACCACATTCCTAATATTTTGTTAAAAAGCTGTGCTTTTAGCTTGTCATACCCACTCCATCATATCTTTATTCTCTCCCTTAATAGTGGACTTATGCTTTAATTGCTCAATTAAAACCAGTTCCAGGAATGGACCCTGCCCACAACAAAATATATAAATACTATATTGATGATATCCTGCTCACTGCTGTTGATCAAACCAGAGATCTTAGTGTCATCATAGACTAAGACTTAAAATTCCGGCTTCACATTGACAACATCACACACAAGGCTGCAGTCCATTCAACACTGATTCTTAAATCATTCACCTCTAGGGACAAGAATCTTCTCACCAAAGCTTTCTGCGTATACGTCAGACCAATCCTAGAGTACAACAGTCAGGTATGGAGCCCTAACCATAAATATCTCATCCAGAACATTGAAAACATCCAAAAAAAATTCACCAAGGCCATCCCTGCTGTTGAACATTTAAAGTACCATGATCGGCTCAAGTCTCTACAACTTAAATTGCTCGAACATTGCCGTTTAATAGCTGATCTCTGTTTATTATACAGGATCATCAACAATTTAACATCAACTCACCTTAAAAACCATATTCATTTTGCAAGCTACTCATCAACCAGAGGTCATCAATTTAAACTAAGGCCATATTTTTGCGCAATAGACAACACCAAATATTTTTTCACGAATCGAATTATTAACATTTGGAATAAACAACCTAATAGCTTAGTCTCAGCTAGCACCTATAGTCGCTTCACCCCCATTCTCAATGAATATGACTTGTCTCCTTTTTTCGTCTATTACTGATTGAATCTCTCATTTTTTTCTCAATGTTTTGCTGTTTCATAGTGGGCAGGTAAGAGGCTTAGGTCCTCTACCCACTTAATAAAATAAAAATAAAAAATTGCTTAATACTACTTCTAGTTGCTTGTATTTGAAAAACCTCAATGAGCAGATATTGATGAATGCGCTGTGAATCCATGCAATTCTCAATCCACAAATTGCATCAACCTGAATGGTTCTTATCATTGTGAATGTCAGGACACACCAGAGTGATAAATGAGATCTGTTTAGGTATTGGAGAAATGATGCTATCATGGATATTACGGTTTTAAAAGATCGTTAAAAAATAATTTAGCCTTTATAATTGGTACTAGACTTTGTCGTTATGCGTTCACAGACGTATTCATTGATGAACTTGTTCTTTTTAATGCATATCAGACATTGTTACAAGAGTTCTTAATTCAATCTACTCACTACAAATCATCTTAGTAAGTACCAGACGATTTACGTCCCACAACAACCTTGTAAAATGAATCTCATACCGTATTTAATCCTTAAAGTTACACTGCATCCGCGAAATCCATAAAATCTACGATGCTAAATGGAATACAAATGCCTTATCTCCATCTATTGCAGAATAATAAAGTGTATATTTTGAATTAATTATTGCTCATCAGTCAAAAATATTTCCAATTAATTGTTCAATGAGGATTTTTCAAACTTAAACGATTACTAGACTTTCACTTTGAAAAGTGCCGATATTATTAACAATACAGGAATATATTATAAAACATTTTATTTGATGAAATTGATTATTTTTCAATTAGGATTTTTGAACTTTAATTGCTGAATTTATTTGCTGAACTTGAACGCGAATTACAATCGAAAGATATTTCAGTTAATCTATCAGGACACGCTGATCGGTCGATGGGGGATTTAACAATAAAGCAATATGCTATGATGTGCCTCTACACTATCTTCCCATTGATGTCTGTATTTATTTTGGCTTTAATCTTTTGGTGAGTTGATTACGTCAAGGATAAGCGAATAATAAAATGAGGCATTTAAGTTAATTTATCAAGATTTAAAATTCTTATTTTTAAATTAATTAGGAAAATATAGAGACGACTGTAAAATATTTTGAAATACGTTGAATACGCTGAAGGATGCAGCAATAGGGTTTATCACTATCGAATAATTGTGTTTGGTAACTTATCTAGAGTTTCTCAAAAATTAATAAGTACATTTTATGTCGTATTTTGTACAATGTTTTAGGTTCCACATTAAAGATCGCAGCAGCGAGAATTTGGATTCGAATCCAACACAATCTGAGTTGTACCTCTACAATCTTGAACAGAATAAAAATAAAAGATCTGCCTTAAGTCTGAAGCAAAGGTTTTTGTCTGCAAACGTAATTAATGTAATTGCAATCAATGTAAATGTAATTGTTGAATACATACTCAGGGAAAATTCAGTCAGCAATCCACCAGAAAATATGAAAAACACCAACTTGGACGCTTTAAGTTGATCTGTGAAATGCATTTTGCAGAATTTTCGTTGATTTTTGATTGTCTTTTCAATTGGTTTGTTCATATGAAACTATATCCTTATGGGATATTGTCAAATTTAGATTTATAAATTGAAAATAGAAAATAGAAAAATATAGGTATTTCAGTTGTTATATACCACAACAAAGTGCTTTTCCATTAATTTTTAGTATGCACACAATTTGATATTTGATTATCTCAGTCTAGGCAAAGACATATTTAAAAAACAACAAAGTATAAACAACAAAACATTAATTTATTTTAAAAAGTCATAAATGATATTATTTAAAAGTTATTTTAAGACTTTTGACCAACTTTCATTTAATAATGAATAAGAAATGCAAGCACTGATCAATTCTTCTAAGAATTTCTTCAATTTTAGTTGAACAATAAACAACTACAAAACTTTGAACGTATTCGCTGTGTTTTAAATAATTAAATATTCTTGTGTCCTTACTCAAAACATGAAATGACTGAGGACGGCATAATATAATAATGATTTAGATTACCACAAAAAAATCAAATCATGCACAATTAAGGTTATCGTTGATATAAACTACTGGTTTTAAAGCTTTCTTTATAATGATGCTTGATAAGCCAAATCATGATCACCCAGCTTATGTATTTCTTTAGCTTTCAACCTCAAAAACATTACATTGCTTAATTTGTTAAAAAATTCCATCTAAGATAAAATAAAAATAGCAGAATTATGTTTGAAAACAACTACTGAATGACCTAATTTCAATTATCCATTGCATGACTAGTTACTATTTCTAATCTTTCGTTTTTTGAAAGTGACGTGGGCTTTTAAAATCTTGTTTATTTGAAAAGAAAATATTTATTTTTTGAAAGAAAGAATGTCACATAGATTAAAGTCACACTAAAGTATCTTTTAAATATGAATTCTGCTGCTTTGTTTCGCTCGAAAAACTGTGATCTAAAATTTATATGAAAATAATTTATAATAATAGGTTTTAAGTAAATTACAACCAAGGTGTTGTTCGATATTTTATAAAATGACAATATTACAGCTTTTGAATCCCATAAAGTTATTGACTGTCTTATTTTGCCAACACCAACTGATAAAAGGTCGGCTTGCCTGATATAATAAATTATCGATATCTGAGACATTCCAATATAATTTGAGTATATTAAATGATTAGGGTAAATGCAGTCAAATTCTAACTAAAATCAAGCTCTACAAGCCATGACTCTCGGTTTGGAATAATGTATTTACCGAAGACATCGTAATAATGCGAGAAATGCCAGAAAGCTTGACAAACGTGCTTTATTTTATTTATTTATTTGATTAAAATCTGTTGCATATTTAAGATGATTTGGACTCTCATGATCACGACCCTGTAAGAAAATTATTGCAAGTTTCACGACATTTGACTTTGCTCTGAATGCTCAACTTCTTGGCGTTTTCATTACCTAGGCTGATTTTATTTTACTTTCCAGCTTATTTTGACAAGCCATTATGGTAGGGTTGTCCAACCCGCGGCCCGCCATAAGTTTCTATTCGGCCCGCGAATTTTGTATAAATTTTTATATTTAAATAAAAACAAAATAATTTTAAATTTTTTTTTTAATACTTCTATTTTTTGATTTGTTCTTTTTTTGCTTGTATAGATCCATGTACACATTTTTGTGCTACTAAATTAAGCGCACTATAAACATTAAATGTAAACATTGTAATCTCGGCACAGGGAATTTAAATCCTTTCTGAAGAAAGTGGGCTCACATGTGGTTTACTTCTGCCAAGTTCGCTGGCTTAGCAAGTCATCGACATTATTCATAGACTCCATATTCTGAAGTCTATGTGATGAAATGACAAACAAAGGAAAGGATGTATGTCTTCGAGATGATAACCCATAGTTGAACGACATGGCGTTTCTCGTCGACATAACAAAATTTAAGGCCGAGTTGAACGTCAGACTTCAAGGAAAGGACCAGCTGGTTCACACGTTATATGAACATGTTGTGACGTTCATTCAGAAGTTGAAGCTAATTCAATCACAGCCGGTTCTGAAAAAGGTTGTACATTGCCCAGTCTTTTCGTCGAAGTCTACTGTATCATTGCCACATGAGAATTACTCTGAATTAGTTACCAAACTTGCTAATGATTTCGATGTACGCTGCTGACAAATACCAGCTGAAACTCATTGACATTCAAAATGACAGTGACTTAGAAACCCCTTTCACCGAGCATGATCTGCTAAACGTTTACAGACACTATGTGTCATCAGACAAGAATACCAATCTCTCAACAAGATGGCAGGAAGTTCACTGCTCTGTTCTGAAGCACAAACTGTTGTGAACAAGTTTTCTAGAATGAAAAACACGAAATCGAAGTTAAGTTCTTTGTTTACAGACGAACATTTGGCAGCATCATTGCGCATTTCGACTTCTAATGTTGGAGCAGACATAGACTACTTGTTCCACAAAAAAAGCAGTGCCGGATTGCACATTAAACTGATCATAAGCATAAACTCATAAGACTCTTCAAGCTTAAATATAGCATAAAGAGGTATTTTGTGTTTTATTATTTTTGGTTGTGAAATTGCTAATCCGGCCCGCGACTAGTCTAAAAATTGTACACTTGGTCCTCCGCTCAAAAGGTTGGACACTCCTGCATTATACGGACCACCAAATCATTTTTTTAGTTACTAATACAAATTAACGTGTACGATTTAATTTTTTGTCAATTATTTGCTGGTTATATTGTTTTAAACGTGGCGCATAATTAAGTTTATAATTAATTATTTTATAGAATTATATTCAGTATCAGTGGTCAAAACATTATAACACAACGAAACCAGTGAGGCAATTCAGAAGTCCAAATATCCATTTGCGTCCTTAAGTACCTCATTCCTTAAACATTTAACTTCTGTTATTCAGTTCCGTTAACTGAATACTTGCTCTAATAAACTTATTAGTTATTTTACTGATTTACGGACCCCCGGGTTATTTCAATATACTAACAGGTATTGTTGCTCTGAATAAAAGTGCCACAGATTGCAACAACAAGCCATTGTCTAAGATTATGTTCGATGGCGATACAGACTTCAATAGGCCTGAAATCATAAATGGTTCATGTTTTGGAATAAGAACTTTTGTCGAAATAGATTTGGGTGCAATGTACGACTTTGACTATGTGGTCGTTTATACCGGCAATGGTGATATATTAATAATACTATTGTTACATATAATATAATATATTAGTAATATTTTATTAACTTCAAAAATAATGTTTCACAGAGAAGCTTGCATAAATAACAGGATTAATAAATTTTGCAATAAAAATAAAATTCGAACGAAATTACAGAAGCATTAGTTCATCTTTTATTTCAAATTTGCCAAAAAAAGTTCTGAAGATCTTATATTCTATTATACCGTGTTTCCCCCAAAATAAGAAAGTGTCTTACATTTATTTTAGCTTCAAAAGACGCTCTAGAGTTTATTTTCTCAAGGTGTCTTACATTTTCATAATCAACAACTAGCCAGTACATTTTTAAATACAATTTATTGTGCTTCAAGGAGCACAGTTTTAATCATTTATTAAAGAAAGTAATATTTTACAAGAACCTTAGAAAAATCTTTTTTTTTATTTCGAATAGTCATGTCAACTTTTTCATTATAAATCTCCAAACTCTGATTTCCTGTCTGAATTGCTTGCGAATCCTTTTCCCGAAGAACCTTGCCGCATTGGTAACAGTTGTATTTTGTCAGTGATTTTATACACTGATTTCTTAACCCAACTCGCAAGTTAGGCTTCACAAAGTTTCTGGTTCACATTTGTCCTAGCATTTTCCCCGTCCAAACTGTTAATTGAGATCATCACACTCTTGGGATCATTCGGATATTCAATTTCTTCTTTTTATATGTAACATTCTTATCACTGAATATTCCGCAATTCCTTTTTTTTCAGTCGATGGAATAGCTTTTTCCTTTTGAACTCAATTTGTCGAAATAATTAAGGGTAAATCTTTCACACATACAACGCACCGAATTAAGAAGATTCATAAACACAACCCGTAGCAATTGTGAGACCGTTCTAGAACCGGTTTATAACTGTTTATACCTTATTCTGTATCTGCTTACCCACCAATATTTTACATGCAAATACTTACAGAAATCATAAATGTCACTATCTGATTACATTAAAATTTCACTAAAATTTTGCTATTAACTTCAGTACGTTAAAAAAATATTTCCTTCTCAATTCGATTAGGAACCGACACTGGGCAATTAGATTACTTCGAAGCTTATATTGGTGATCAGAGTTTTTTTGTCGCATGCCCGGAATTTTGGGGGCCCAATGTATGAATCCATTCAATGCTCCAAATTATTTAAATGTGCTGATTCCTACGATATGTACGGACTTTGTATAGGTAGTTGTAAAATCGGATTTCTTGGTGATTATTGCATGGAACGAGGTGAATTGTTAAGATCAGTTGTTAAAATTTGTGAAAAAGCATTAATGTGTCTTGAAAAAAATGAGGCAATGATTTGTCGAGTTAACCTAACTTATCGATACAAAGAGATTAATATGTGATAAATCTCTTCTGTTTGTTTCCATACACACACATTTTATAGTCCTTATTTGAATTATTTAACCAATATCAAATGTATCTTCCTCCTATATAAACTGTTGTTTTGATAATGTGCTGTAAGTGTTCTTCAGAGCAACTGCTGACTTCTTGTGATATTATACACTTTCATGTAGCTAGTTTTGGTGGCCTCAGAGAAAAACTTAGAAAATAATTCTTCTCTACCTTTCACTGTCTTAAAACATTCCCTAAAAGTCATCTCTTGACCTGCTTGTTGTTATTTCTAAATGTGTCATTTTCAACTTTTCATTTTCTTATCCTAATTCAAGTTTCTTACTACTCTATTATTCTCTGCCTCTTTAAAATTTCACTATGGGTTCCATGTTTTACAATCTCACATACGATGTGATTTTTTCTCTGCCTTAACTAAGCATTTTTTGTAAAAGATTAAAAAAAAAGATAATTTTCTCAAACACACGTCAGTTTAGCCTCTGTAAGTAATTATGTTGCGTCATATCATACTATGTCCTGTTGTATTTTTAAAAATCTGAGCGAAATTGAGAGCGTGAAAGTCAGATATCTTACAGGCAAACATTAAAACACGCAATTCAAAATATATTTTTCACTTCAAATAGATTTAAAGATAAAAGGTGATTATCCAAGAAATATGGATCAAACGATTTATCATAGTTATCAATATATGATCACAATAAAATGGGGTTTGTAAATAAATTAATTATTTCCCAGCGAAGTTATCTCCGTCAAAAGGTATTAGCAAGACCACATCAACTCGTGTTACCATCACAGATTATTCACACCACGCACTCTCAGTTTCATCGACCATCGAAAATGAATATACAATCGAAATCAGCTGCCATGATTGGAATCAGTGCAAAAACAAGATAAATACAGAATGCGTTATTCAAAAAGGCAAGGTTAAGTGCATATGCACGATGGGATACATAAGAACCAATGAACTCTCCGAATGTGAAGGTTGTTTACGTTGCAATGATTCCAGATAAAGTGTTTGTAAATGATTCTTAATATTGGCAATGGGTATCCTAAAATCCATTTTACTGAAATTTTAGACATTGATGAATGCATGTTCAACACTTGCGATACACGAAACGCATTATGCTTTAATACCAATGGTTCCTATATTTGCAACTGCTTACCAGGATACAGTAACAGAATATCGAATGACATCTGCGTTGGTAAAGGCATGACTTGATATATAGATTTATAAAAATATCTAAATATACACAAAAATAAAAGGTCAGGCTAATGTAAATATAATAAGCCTTAAGTCTTGAGTAAAATACACCACAGTAAAATACTGTGGCTTAAATAAAGCAATAGCATGCATTTATATAATGCAGTATTTTGATGTGGCAAATATTTAAGTTTTAAAATATTCACTTTAGCTGCGATCACGTTGCATTACAACAGTGATACGTATCACATAAAAAGGGAATGGATTTCATGCTAATCAACTAGTCATGAAATGAACGTTAATAAAATATATATAATACATACATAGTTGATCTAGGAGTTATGGAATTGCTTGGTGTTATTTTCTAGTAGTACGTTTGAGTTACCGGTAGTCACGTGGTTCATTTCGATTGTTTTCGGATTTGATTTTTATAAAGTTGAAAACAAAAACTTAACGTTAGAAACTTAAAAATTACTAAATAATTAGGTATCAGGAGGTTGATGAAAGTTTGATTGATTTCAGTCGTTCTATTTCAGCTAATGAAAGTGTTGGGAATGAAATGGTTATGACTCATTCACAATATTGGTTTGTGTTGGCGTCTATTGCTCCTTTGCTATCGGCGGTGGTTTTATTAACTTTTCTCAGGTGCTTTGGTTGTATGTCCTTAGAGTTTCGTAGTTATCCGTTGCATTAATGTATTAATGTGTTAAATTATATGTTTTTCCAAATATGAAAAATTTCTGTTGTTACTTTCTAGCTTTTTCTCTTCGTCAGAAAATCGCGAAAGTGATATAAATCATTCCGAACCAGAAATTCACAGAAAAGCCTCAGATTCAGTCAGCAGTGCATCTGAAAAATCAAAATAAAATTAAATTAATAGTTTACGAAAGAAAGGACACAATCATTTTAAATAACGATACTTTTGAACAACGATTTCCGTTTTAAAATGTAAAAATTTTTAACAACCGCTTGTCAACAGGTTATGTTTCTACTAAACAAGAAATTTAGAGTTCTTATCAAAACTGTCATGGCATTTGTTGTCCGTTAAATAACGTTATTTAATATTAAGTGGTGACACAAGAAAACAATGTTTAACAGCTTAATGACTTTATATTGTATATAATTTGCCGCAAGAAACTGAATTTTTGAATGATTATGATAATTATGTCACGTTGATTTATTCTAAATGGTAATTTTCCTTTCTTTAAAACGATTCTAACTAACCATACTAAACCGATATCAACTCATAAGCTATTTACGACATATTACTAGGCCTAACATTCTTCATCCCATTCAGTTATTTTTCAACTATTTTCACTTTTAATATGATATTAAAGGGCTTCTAAAATTTACTTTTAAAAATACGTAACCTAAATTCAATTCTCAAGCATTAATATTTCTGGTCTTTCGTTATTTAGAAAATGACGTAAGTACTTAAAATCTTATTTACAAACAATACCTTTGATAAATTGTCCACTTGTGAATGAAATTTGTTAAAATGCTCGTTAAACAAAAATCATACCAAAGGCTGCTTCTATATGGTGATTGCGCTACTGCATCAAGTCCTTAATTCTGAAATCTTTCGGTATTATAAGTGATAAATTATTATTGGAAGGTAGACGAGAATTACAAGTCAAGAATTATTTGATAGAAGGTGACATGCGGCTTTTAAATTTCATCAAGTTACTGACAGCCTTATTTTGCCAACAAATGATAAAAGGTTGACTTTGCAAATATCCACGACGTATAATTGTGTTTTATCGTGACCGTTTGTGTTCAACGTTTACTAACGTTTTATGAATTAAAGGCCAATTCTATTGAACTTAGAAACTCCTACCGCGGAGCTAACCGACAGGGAATCATCAGAGGAGTGCCACCGTCATCAAACGTTTCGGCCCAAACTCCCGACGTTCTCGAGGGGTGGGCCACACACCCGTTGATCAGGCGGTCGCCTGTCGGTGAAAACCCTACCTATCCAACTCCATCGTAACGCACCGCACGTTATATGATTATCGATGAAATTCACGACGACCTTTGCGCATCGATCCCATATAATGCAAACTGAACGTTATAATTTCTGAGTGCGCCCGCATGGCCTAACGGTTAAGGCGTGCGGGTTAGCCGAATGGGTTACGTGCCTGCATACGGCGGTAGTGGCAACAGTCGTAATGTGTCGTGTTCGAAACTCAGCCTGCACTGCCGCCAGCGCTCTTGGGAAGGAGCGCTATATAAATGGTTACAAGAAGGGCCTCTGACGCTATGCATATGGCGCTATATAAATAAAGTTACAATTAAAGGCTGCGCCTCTCACGATGGCAGCACGGGGTTCAAGCCCCGCTGCGGGTGCACCGTCCTAATCATCTAGCTGTGCAACGGACGTTTATAAAACATTACTTTTTTTATAATTTCTTTGAAGCGGCCGCCGTCGCTTAGAAATATACGCTCACCGGACGCGCGCATATATTGCCTCAAACGCTCAATCGCGTTTTACGTCATTTGCGAATCTCTATTCTTAGCAACGCTTACGGCCTCTCATCTCCCAAATCCAACACGATGCTGCCTCTGCAGCCTCCGACATTTTTATCATAGCCTTAGTTTTTTCCCGGCTCGATAAACCTATTTGAGTGAGGAACGTGTAGGCTGACTTACCAACTAAACCTCTCGCCCCAACTTCAATGGGCGTAAGCGTTACCCAAAACCCGCTCACCTCTAGATCTTTCGCTAGCTCAGAGTATTTCTCTTCTTTCAGCACATTACTTGCTTCGATCCTATCTTCCCATGGGACAGTCAACTCTATCAAAATGAGAGCGCCTGACGACGACGAAACGAGAACAACATCCGGCCTCCTGCCGATATCCCTAAGGAGCTGGGGATATTGTCTCAAACCTTCCAGGTCGGTTGCGACAGTCCAATCATTAGCTTCTGCAAGAATGTCTCTCCTAGGAGGGAGTCAATTTTTCTTACAGGGTAGTGAAAAGCCCTCTCGCAAGAAGTATACCTTCCGCTGCAATGCAATCTTGCGAGAATTTGCTTTAGCTACCGTCGTTTTGGTAGCTTCTACCACTTCCTTTAAGACCATATTGTGTCGCCACGTGTACCGACCATTGTCGAAGGCATATGCGCAACTTGAGAGCACATGATGAAGTGTCTCGAAGCCGCCGCAGAGCTCACATTTACAGTCTTCCGTCAAACCCCATCTTCGCAAATTGTCCTTAGAGGGAAGTTGGTCATAAATCGATCTTATCAGAAAGGCCAGATGATATGGAGACGATATTCTCCATATCTCGTTCCAACCAATTGAACGCTGAACCACGTCCATCGACCCTGCTGTGCCTGCTGCACAATGACTCGATCTTTTTCTAAATCCCTCCTCCTCTCCTGAATAATAAGCTTTGTCCTAGCCGCAGGGCAAGACTCAGACCATTTTGCGAAGTGGTTCCACCCAACAACCTGACGACCCGACTGAATAGGACCTCGCACTTCTTCGAACGTCAGTTCCGCAACTGACTTATCGATTTCATCCTACGCTGAGAACTTCCTTTTAGTTCTTAACAGTGGTCTAACTTCGCGGATCCTGATGTCCGCAGAGTTATTCAACATCCATTGCGTTCTTATTTAAGAGACCTCATACTCTTCCACCAGGGAACGAAGAGGTAACCGTAATTTCGAGCTCTTACTGTAGAGGGCAACAGATGACATCCCTGGAGGTAGCCCAAGCCACAATCTGATGGATCTGTTAACTTTCCTCTCTAATCCTTCAACTGTTGGCAAACAGATTTCATAGATCGTCAAAGGCCACAACAGCCTTGGGAGAAGCACAAACTGGAACAACCACACCTTAAACCTTCCCTGCAATGGTGCCTCTCCGATTGCCTTCAAACCCACAACAGCCTGTTCGACAGTGCAACTCTCTTGGCTCCTATCGTTCAGCGAATCATTAAACACTCGGCCTAGGCTCTTAACCGGTTCCTCGGAAACTGTAAGAACCCGTTGACCCGCTACAACAAACGAGATGTCGCTGCAGACTTTCCCTTTAACGAGGGCAAGACTTCTCGACTTTGCAGGTTTAAAAGCCATTCGACACCACCCAAGAAGGCCATCGAACTTGTTCAAAGTGTTCTGAACTGCCGGTCTTCTATTCATTACTAGGGTAGTGTCATCCATAAACGCTTTTACCGAAGGCATATCGAGACCCTTACCTAAATGCGCCTCTGGAACATTAGACCCGGCTGCGTACGAAAAGGGAGGGTGATATTGCGCACCCCATTGCAATGCCCACCTCCAGAGGAACCCACTTAGTCGTGTACGCCTTGGTGGAGAACCTCATCATAAACCCGTCAAAATACGTTTGAATAACTTGAATTACGTGACACGGCACATGATGAATCTCCAAAGTTTTCCATATGAGTTGGTGTGGTACCGACCCGTATGCATTCGCCAAGTCGAGCCACACAACGTACAAACTCAGGCGGCGCCTCGTGGCTCTTTGACTAGCCTCCCAAATCATGGAGGAGTGCTCTATGCAACCTGGAACACCTCCCTACTGAATCGCTGTATCAACATATTTATTGGACAAAACATTCTCAGTGAGTCTCGATGCAATCAAAGAGAAAAATATTTTCCCTTCTACGTTCAACAGCGAAATAGGTCTGAATTGATTTAGGCGAATGTTGTCCCATATAATCAATTCTATTGTTCGTACTACTTCTAAGTTAGAACTCGTCTTTTATCAATTTGAAATAATGATAACAATATAAATACATTATGACATGCTAACTCAATCCACATGTGTTGTACAAGTTTATTAATAATTAACTAACATAAACCAAGCGTATATGTCAACATATTATCATATTGTTATAACCGAGCAATAAACTAATAAGTTTTTATTGCAATAATAATTAAATCTAAATTTATTTATTTTCATAGTTATATTTTGTATTTCATACACGACGTGCCTCTATTCTTGCCATACAAATAGGTCCACAGACAGTCTCAACAAGCAATCTCAGAATCCAACAGATTGAAGTTTTTGATACTCAAATCCTCATCTTGATTATTCAGTTCTAATAACTGAATACTTGCTTAATAAACTTACCCAAAAGCTTTCTAGTTTGCGGACCCCCGGGTTATTTCAATATTATCGTAATATATTGAGGAAAGCATTACTTTACAAGTGCAAAATAGCAAAAGCTACCCATCCAAACCTAGAGAAAATTGGATTAAATTAAATTCATTGAAGATGCTATTCAAATCATTTTTAATTCGTAAAAATAGACTCTCCCTAATCAGAGTTTTTTTTATAATAAATAGTTTCAAATGTTAATAGTTGCTGGTTGTATATTAACAGATGTTGCTAGTCTAAACGTTGCTCTGAATAAAAGTGCCGTAGATTGCAACCGGAAACCATTGTCCAAAATTATGTTCGATGGCGACAAAAACCAAAATAGGAGTGAAATTATGAATGAATCGTGTATGGGATCGGAGGCTTCTGTCGAAATAGATCTCGGTGGAATGTACTATTTACATTACGCGGTCGTTCATGCCGGCAGTGGTGAAATATATTTTATCCTAATTAACCTAATTATAAATTTATCTTAATTACAACAGCATTGACATTCAGCTCTTTCTTAGAATGTTTACATAAAATATTTAATATAATCAAAACAATTGGAAAAGTTTAAAGAATAACTGTAATGCATAAACAGAATTTGAAAATATTTTATGAAAATGAATTTATTTTTGAAATTATCCTTTATAACATTTGACAAAAACATACGATTTTTATTATTTTTTTATTAAAAATCTCAACTTCAAAAATGTTTGTTGCAAATAGATTACTTTTTTATTCAATTAGGAGCCAAACCTGAACAATTGAATTACTTCAGATGTTACGTTGGTGAAAGCGGTCTTTTAGTAGCAAACTCTGAATTTTGGGGACCCAGTGTAATGTCAGAACAAGGAATGAGAGCGAATTTTGATTCATCTGATACAATGGTTTCTGTGGTCAGAATTGAATCGCGAGTAGATGAGGGATTTTCAATAACCGAAATCGAAGTTCATACACTCGGTAAATGTTGCAAAAATATTACTATTTCCATTCTTTCATGCCTCTATCACTTGACTTTCACAACTTTAAGCATCAGGCCTCCCTGGTGAAATGTCTAAATTTTTTCGAGGATGCTTTAGACAATTTGGCAAAAATATTGAATTACATGAAACGCCACTGTTTGCCAAATGCCACCAAAATTGCCTAACTAGGGGATATATATTTTTTGGAATCAAGGTTGTTTTGTTTTGCATCAGTATATGTAGGGTCAGATAAATGGAATAATTTTGATTTTATATGTAATATGTCTGAGTAAATTATGGTCTTCGATTATAAAATATACTAATGCAAATTATTTTGTGTGACGTTATATGATCGACTGATTCAATTTGTAATTTATGGTTTTCTCAGCAGAATTAATCGATGTATTTTTTGTTTTAGTATGAATTTTAAATGAGTTAAATTAAATTAAATTTTTAATTTTAATGTAAAGAATAATATAGCCTGTCACTGCGGAGGAGACTATGATGATGATGATGAATTACCCCTTAAAAGGTGCGATGTGTTTTGTGATAATGGACTAATCTGCGGAAGCAGAGCGGCCTTTTCAGTATATCTTGGTTAGTTGTCATTCATCAACAATTCTATATATGAGATGTTCTAATAACACAATTTCTCTAATTCTGATAACTTGTTAATAATTTCTACATCAATTAATAACAGCATCGGTCCGATTACCAGCTTACAAAGGATGTATCATTAGGTCAGATAGTTTGTTAACAAACAAAATTAAGGACAATATGACCATAGCAAAATGCCTCCATCACTGCGATAACTATTTCTTTGCATTACTAAAGGTGAAATTGACCAATTAATTGAGTCACGATCAAATCTCAAATAAAAAAATAAAAATTGCTTTGTAGGACGGCAACTCCTGCTTTTGTTACAATACTTCAATTAGTTTGATAGGTTCAAGATATAATTTATGCAACAAAGAATGCAGCGGAAACCCAAAAGAAATTTGTGGAGGGGAAAGATATCTGTCCACATATGCAAGTATGCTGAATGGGAAATACATGTAAAAACAAAATAATTGATATTCGGATTTTCTATTTAAAAGCTTGTTTGAATGAAAATTATGCATCCGCTAGATGTTCCAAATTATTTAAATGTGCTGGCTCCTACGATATGTATGGATCTTGTAAGGACGGATGTAAACAAGGATTCTGGGGTGAACATTGCCTTGAAGGAGGTGAATTTAATGAAATGTGTTTCATTCAAACGTGACAACATCATTAATTCGTTTTTTGAAACTTGGACTAAATTTTAACATCAGTAATATTTTCATCATTTCGATATGAATGGCT
This sequence comes from Whitmania pigra, assembly GCA_021613335.1. Classification (NCBI taxonomy): domain Eukaryota; kingdom Metazoa; phylum Annelida; class Clitellata; order Hirudinida; family Haemopidae; genus Whitmania; species Whitmania pigra. The sequence goes on from JAJTWR010000347.1 coordinate 899,965, forward strand.
TGATCTCACAGCAAACCACGTTTCTGTTTGATACATAAGAGTTGAATTAAGATATTAACGATGTGAATTCCTGGAATTCAGAATGATTGTAGTTCATTTATGTAGCTCCATATGCATAGCGTCAGTGGCGCTTCTTGTAACCATTTTGTATATAGCTCTCCTTCACAAGGTCGCTTGTGCAGATCGGTTTTTGAACACGACACATTAGCACAACATAACATAACATAACAAAATAATTATTTAGAGTGGTTAAAAAGACTTGGATCTGTGTAATAACAACTTTTTTTTAGTTCTAATAACCAAATTTACTTAAGTATGTCTTAAAGGTATCTTTGTGTCTGCATGGGTGGTTTCCCTATCTAGTTCATTCCATAAGAAAACCACCCTTGTGCTGAAATAATTATTTTTTAAGTTTCCCAAAGCCTATACAATTTAAAATCGCGCCCTCTAGTAAAAGCACTTCTTCTGGCTTCGTAAAACTGTTCAGGCCTTCCCTTCCCTATAAGATTTTGAATGCCTCGATGAGGCCACCTCTGCTTCTTTTCTTTTCCAGAGTAGTTAATTTGCATCTACTTAATCTTTTTTTGTTACTCAGTTTTAAAAATCCTTCTATCGTCCTGGTTGTCCTTCTTTGTACTCTTTCCAACACTCCAACATTCTTTCTCAAGTAAGGGTTTCCCACTTGCACACAGTACTCAAGATGTGGCTTCACTAATGCCTTTTACAATCTCAGAATTACATCCTTGTCCCTACTCACCACTGATCTCTTTATCATTAAGACTGTTGTCATTACCGCCTTGTGCACGAACGCAACCAATCCGGCTAACCTGCACAAAAATGACAATATTAAATAGGTTTTAAAAAGTACTAAAAATGTATCAAAGTATTATGAAAACAGAGTGCATTTTCAATACTCTAAAATGTGAACATTTTTAGCAAGTTAGCAAATGAATAACATAGCAAAACAATGACATGCATGTCTGGAGCATATTTGTTATACAGTGAAATCTATTTATCTCGACCTCGGTTAACTCACCAACCCTATTAAGTCAACGTTAGTAAAACCTTCAAGTTGTAATTGTAACTTCATTTATATAGCGCCATATGCATAGCGTCAAAGGCGCTTCTTGTAACTATTTATACAGCGCTCCTTCCCAAGGGCGCTGGCGGCAGTGCATGCTGGGTTTCGAACACGACACATTACGACTGTTGCCATTACCGCCTTATGCAGGCACGTAACCCATTCGGCTAACCTGCATGCCAGTTCCCTCTTTGTCTTATCATTTTAAGATCGATTACGTTGATTAATTTATGTCACGAGCACAATAGAAGGCTGATGTTCACCACTTTACATCAATTATCTCGATCCCCGTGACAAATCGCCAGATTTGAAGCGGAGCCGCCAACTTCCCACTTTTGTCGTAGCATTTTCCCATCGATGATGTCGATTCATTTACGTTGCTGAACCCAATTCACTCTTACTGATTTTGTCTGAGGGGTAACAATCTGTAGCTATTATGTTTATTTTGTTCGTTCCAAAAATGTCTGGATGTGTTAAGAGAATACTGGACAATCAGTCAATAGAGTAAAAGTGTCAAATCATAACTGTGCTAGAACAAGGAATTATTATATGTAAGAAAACCGGCAGACCTTAGTCATCAGCATGGCATTCCAGCAAACACCATTTCAGGATGGTAAAGGCCGACGCCATAAAGCAAATGTTTAAAAAGTAGGTTCATGATCCAGCGACAAGAGCTTTGTAGTGGCTAAGCACAAAGATGTCGATGAAGAGCTTCAATGGTTCACAAATTCGCGAGCAACAAACTTTTCCGTTTTGGGGGATTTTGTGAGCGATTTTTGTGTTTGCAATGTAGGAAAAAACAATTATAATGGTTTTTATCGAGAATCGGCAGTGTTGTTTATTGCGAATTGGTAAATGTATGCTGTTAGATGAGTTTACTAATTCCTTCTGCTGTTAGTAGACATGTAAGTACTATTAAGTAAATATTATTGTTATCAGTGATGGGCAAATCTCAAATCTAATCTCCATGGTCAAATCTCATATCATCTGTAAAATGATTCAAATCTCAATAACCAAATCTCAAATCGAATCTCAAAATTCCAAATCAAATCAAATCCCAAATGCCGAAATCCCAAATCGAATCAAATCTTCAAAAATTTACTGCTGCCGTTGCTTCGCAAATTACATTCGAGAAAAACAACACACTGAAAAAATTTCGGAAAGCGGTGACCCTTAGCTGCCCAAAATTTCATCAATGTCATTCAATGGCTCTGAAGCCTCATCACGTTCTCTCATTTCACTTTTATCTTCCGTACAATCGAACGCAAACCTGGTAGCTTCCTTGAAAATATTGTGAAGTCTTTAAGCATATTTCTGGCATTGTCAGTAACAACATATCCAATGTCAATGCTCTGCATTCCACACTCTGACAATATTTCCTCAAAAGCTGCACAAATATTTTTTCCTATGTGTTTTGACCCAAAGTGTATGTAAGCAGCCGTCTTTGTTTTCAGCTGAAAGCCTTCAACAAAGTAGTGTAAAAGTAAATTTTACTCCTATATTTGGTTCAAATGAACGGCTGATCCACAAATCTGGAGATTCGATTTACTTTTTCAAATCCACAATGTTCAAATCGAATCATAACCTTGCCGAAATCGCGATTTAAAACGCAATCGCGATTTAAAACGCAATCGCGATTTGATTTGCCCATCACTGATTGTTATCAATATCAAATATCAATTGGTGTTGTACAAAAAAAAACAAAAACACGTGCATGTACATTCTCATTTATTAATGAGCCTTATGTACATAAAGAAATTTTAACCACATGTTAATATACAGCCGCCACATGATTTTCGGTTATCTTGACGCTTTTTGGCAAACCGTCGACATAACCGGGTTCGACCGTGTTAGAAAAACTTCAAAAAATGCTTAGAAATTTCCAATTTCTAAAAAAACTAACAATAGATAATTCAAATATTTCCAGATTGCCATACACTCTTATTGTACTCGTTGTCGTTGGATTTTGTCGTTTCAGGTCCAAAACGCCTTTCTCCCACTGAATGCCTGATAAAGAATCCGTGCTTAAACAAACAGAATACGGAGTGCAGCGTTCAGAATGGCATTGTTAAGTGCGAATGCCTAAACGGATATGTTAGATCCAATGAGGTCTCCGAATGTGAAGGTGAGTCTTAATAATTCTTTGTGAATTAATTGAACATAATTGATTCTAATCTGGACAATAATACAGGATTGTACTTTCACATTAATTTTATTTTAAGTAAATCGAATTTTAGACGTTGATGAATGTATATACGAACCATGCGACACACGGACGTCAGTTTGTACAAACACAAATGGTTCCTACATCTGCTACTGCTTGCCAGGATTTTTCATGAATTTATATACTGATATCTGCATTGGTAAACAAAATTAATTTGTGCAGCACTAGGTGTATTGTTAGAATACTAAGTGTAAAGTTCTTGCTTCCTACTATCGGGATATGTCGTAACGTGCAGAATGAAATCGAAGCGACACAACAAGATTCTAATATTTGGAAAGCGATAATATTCAAAATCAAAAGGCGTCAATGTAAATGCAAAAGAAACTGCAAACAACAACTAAATACAATAATCTCTTAAATAGTCGTTCACAAAACCCCTCAAAGCTCGCACAAAACTCAGAATTAGTATGCCACTCTCGCTTGCGAAGCATCACATTCTCTCCCACCACACTCCTTGGCCTTATTATGCCGGTCGCTGCTGACTGGACTGGAGCGACTGCGAAATTTATTATTATATGTAAGATATAATTAGATATGTAAATTATATAAGCCTTAGAATAATACTATCAGCATGCAAAACTTAAATTTCTGATAGCGAGGATCTGTGATCTATAATAATAGTAAATTTGTATGGCGTCAAATGCAAATCAGATTCACCTAATGTAAGTATAAATATACTTCCAGATTATATTAATTATATTATTATATAGATTCCAGAATATTAGAAATTATGTATAAAAATCTCTGATTTAATTCTTTATATTTCAGAAAATTCAAGCGCAGGATTCGAAAGGCCTGTTGATCATTTAAAATATTGGATGATGATTGCGTACCTATCGCCTTTGCTGCCGGTGCTGTTACTCATGATGATTATTTGGTAGGATGTTTGCGTTTTGGCGATGAATCTATAAATTCAAGTTTCATTCGATCATAAAAAATAATTTTAAGTGGCTAGTCTCGATTGGATAGTGCAATTCCACGGCAATTTAGCATATTGATAATTAAGAGGGATGTCTTAAAAGATTGGTTTGATTATCCAAATGTGATTCAACATTCATTAATTTATTAGTTATTGGAAAATAAGTTGTGTAATTGAAATGATCCACTAGGAGTGTCACCGTTATAAAATAACTTCTCCTAATAATTTATTAATTGTTTACCTTCGGACTTTTGGCCAGTCTTCCTACGGTTCTGGCTTTCATTCTCTACTCATTAAGTATATTCCATTTATTAGCCACTCCAAACCTAGAGCGCGTACTTCTTAAACAGCTTAATTCTTATTCTTATTCTGTGATATTACAATCGCCAATGCTTTACTAGGCTTTCTTAACTTACTTTAAAGTATACGTTAACTTCAAACTTCAAGATAATTTATGATGACTTTTTTAAATTAACGCCGTTCAACACATTAATTACGTTCATTGGCATGTTTTAGTCTTAATTCTCCGAGAAGAAGTGACAGCGAATTTCACCATTCTGAGATTCGAAGGACCGGAAAAGTTTCTTATGCAGGCAGAGCTATATCCACAAAGACAAGAGCAAGCTGGAAGTAGAAAATACTGCTTTTAAATAAAATAAAACGTGTGAAATATGAATTTTCTTTTTCAAATTGAAACTTTATATCAGCTTCTCACCAAAAATAATTGCTTACTTGAAGTATGATTTTTTTTATATATTTAAATTGAAACACTTTTGTCAACTTGTAAATTGAGAAGTCTAATAAACTAAACAAAATTTAAAGTTTTATTTCAAAACATTGAAGTGGTTTTTTTTTTTACAATAAATAAACAATGTACATTGAAACGAATGTTCATTGGCACGTTTTAGTGTTTATTCTCCGAAAACTGACAGCGAGATTCGAAGGACCGGAAATGTTTCTTATGCAGGCAGCGCTACATCTACAAAAACAAGAGCAAGCTGGAAGTAGAAAATACTGCTTTGAAATAATCGACGTGTGAAATATGAATTTTTTTTTTCAAATTGAAACTTTATATCAGCTTCTCACCAAAAATAATTGCTTACTTAAAGTATGATTTTTTTATATATTTAAATTGAAACACTTTTGTCAACTTGTAATTTGAGAAGTCTAATAAACTAAACAAAATTCAAAGATTTATTTCAAAACATTGAAGTAGTTTTTTTTGTTAAAATAAATAAACAATGTACATTGAAAAGTGTCTACAAAAACTTTCGGCATCGGAAGAATGCAATAATGCCATCAAAAAAATGATTAAAATAACCATAGAAACATTTCTTTCATAGAAACAAGCAGATTTTGTCAATAGGTTTACATTATAATTGGCATTAACGTTTTAGGTTATCTTATTTATTTTATTAAAATAGGCCTATGTAGTACTATGCTATGAATTATAGCAACTAAAAACATTTTTTAGAGTCTCCTTTCATATCTTGGCTTTATTTACATATTTAGATCAGTGGCGTCATTCACTCAACCTTTCACAATAACGGCTCCCAAAATTCGACCATATCCGTTTTTAAATTTTTTATTTTTGGAAAAATTCCATTTACATCGACTTCTTAAAATTGGATAAATTGGGGATAATAATCGCTGAGATGGTGAAATGCTCAACACCAAGGCAACGGATTCTAATCTTATTTTACTTTCTACAAGTTTTAACAGGTAATATTAATTTTAAATTAAATAAAAAAAAAATCGCGTTTTCGACACATACTTCTTTTTGCCTTTAATCGAGGTCAAAAAGCGAATAAAACTGCCAGAGATATTTGTGCCATGTATGGAGATAATGTTCAACTGAGCTTCAGATAATTGCAATTTTATAATTCGAATTTATTAAATTATTCAATAATCTGTTAAAATTTATTGAAGATCTGGTTGCTGTGAACATTGCACTGGGGAGAAATGGAAAAGATTGCAGCGGTAATCCATTGCCAGATATACTCTTCGATGGCGATAAGGATGTGTCAGCGACAGTAAGCAAAGTGTGCCCCATGACCACCTTTGTGGAAGTATTTCTGCAGGGACAATACATTGTAAATTATGTCATTATATACGAAGGAAAAGGTTTGGAGTTAAACTTACATTCAAAATAACATAATTATAAGTGTTGAAAATGACGATAATAATATTATTAATAATATCGATTTTTATTTTTAATCTCAACAAAGCTAAATCCTTTTTGTAACCATCACCCGGGTCATGCTAAAATGTTACGTTACCGGTTTTGGGGTTTAAAATGTTTTCATTTTAATATTAATTTAAAAACTTTCTTGCAAAATTATTTTGAGCAATGTCAATTTTATTTATTTTAAATTTATGCATGCGAAAGATTTAAGTTTAAAACATCTTGAAGTTTTTGAATAAGACGTTTTTAACCAATACTCTTTATCAACAAAATATTAATTAAATTGTTCATGTTGTGACGTCATTTCGGGTATAAAAAGAACAGACCTCGGGAGCGAGGGAGTTTTAGAGTTTCGTTCGAGTCCTACAAGTTTACGGAGTGATAGGGTTGTTATACGATAGGGATTGCGAGTTGGTTATATTACGTACTGGCCATTAGCGATATTTAGTTCTAGTTTCTGTTCCTGAAAATTTGACCGCCAATAAAGTTTTCTGTTCAACTGGTTATTGTTTCAAAGACCCAACAACTGGCGCAGTCGACGAAAGAAAAGTTTCAAAGTCTGAAAAGTGATATTTTCAAGGAAACCAACAGAAAAGGTTTGTCAGAATTTGTTCAAAGCGGGTGAAAATGGCGGATATCGCAAAATTTCTGGAACTATTTTCGAAACAAATGGAAACCCTGGTTCGTTCAATTGCTGAGAGTTCTACGACCATCCCTAATTTCATGCCTTTCGAACCGAATAAAGAGCTGTGGGGTGACTACATGAGTCGGTTTCAAACCTTTACAGAAGCAAACTCTATTCCGACCTCAAAAATTACTCAAGTTTTCCTCACAAACCAGTCAATTTCAATTTACAAACTCTTACAAACTGCGGCTTCACAAAAGACAATTCCATGCGAAGTCAATAAGTTAGACTTTTCGGAAATTCAAGCAGTAATGACGGAAAATTTCAACCCCAAAAGATTCATTGTGAGAGAAAGGTTTAGATTTTGGACCGAGATAAAAAGGCAACCTGGCGAGACCATTCAAGAACTCGCGGCGAAAATTCGAACAGCAGCTTCTACGTGCGACTTTCCTAGTATTGAGGACACACTCGACGAAGCCTTGAGAACGAGATTTGTATGTTCTGTTGACAACGAGGCGGTTCTCAAGTCAAGTCAAATACATCAACATTACGCTCATTTTTGGGATCAGTGCAGTTCTACCACAAATTCATCCCAAACACCTTTCGACCATTGCAGAGCCGTTGACGAATCTAACCAGAAAAGAAACACCCTGGATTTGGAGTTCGGAAGCAGAGAGAGACGGGAGACAAATACGAGGAAAATTAGACGCACTTTTACCTTCGGTGTCTCAAATTGCCAAACGTTTTCAAAACAGACAGAACGATCTTACGTCCAACAAGAGAACGAACAACACCAAATTCGATGTCGGGAAACCCTGTTACGTACAACGCATCGGTCCGGGTAAGGATCGCGTTCCTAGATGGATCCCGGCAATTGTAGTTCAAGTCTTGGGACCTCGCCATGTTTTGATACAGGCCGTGCCAAAAGGACCTACTTGGAAGAGGCACGTGGAGCAATTGAGGCCTAGACACGCAGTAGAGGAAGACAATGACCCAGGCATGGTGCCAGGTCCCACTCCAACTGCAAGAAATGTTCCACTTACAACAACAATACCCACAACAGTACAACCGCCGAGAAGACCCAGAGGTCGACCAAGAGGACGAAGAAATTTCCAGCGACCGAACATACTGGATCAAGGACTTACCCTGCCTAGACGGTCAGAAAGATTACGCCTCAAAGCTCTGGGAGACTCTTCGGCTGGCGCGGAGGTGTTGTGACGTCATTTCGGGTATAAAAAGAACAGACCTCGGGAGCGAGGGAGTTTTAGAGTTTCGTTCGAGTCCTACAAGTTTACGGAGTGATACGGTTGTTATACGATAGGGATTGCGAGTTGGTTATATTACGTACTGGCCATTAGCGATATTTAGTTCTAGTTTCTGTTCCTGAATATTTGACCGCCAATAAAGTTTTCTGTTCAACTGGTTATTGTTTCAAAGACCCAACAGTTCATTTGAGATTAAATGTAATTATAAAATTGTTCAATGTTAGTACAATTAACATCTCCAACTTGTACAGTTACATGTATTTGTCGCACTTGATCAAGTGACAGAGTGTGACGGACAAGCAAGTCTAGAGCACTTCAAACTCGCGCGGGTTATCGACGTCCCTGTGTTTTCTTCACTTTAGCTGGTCTTTCATTTATTGCCTCAGGTTCTCCAGAGTTCAGCTCTAAATGTTGAATTGCATCGATGATCGATTTTCTGAGTTGGTTTGTTATGACCAAACGTCTTCCAATCAATGATCTTAATTTTCTAAGCCGCTTTTATTTGAAATACAATAAAGGATCATCTCTAACTTTTGATTCGGATTATTTTCAGTCTTGCTATAATGTATTTTCGACAGAAGGTTGACCGACTTACCTTTTTTGAGAACTTATGACAATAAGGTTTTGTTGCCATCGAATACAAAGATTAAAGATAATTCGACAATGTTTTGTGCTAGCATGTTCCGAGGAAGTCTAGTTTATTCATTAGCATTGTATCTATATAAGTCAAAGAAACGCTTGTGAATAGATTATCTCCCACCGACTACTTTTGTACCTTTGTTTTTACAACACCTAAAACAGATCTCAGAGTTCATATCGTGTGGTTGCCTCGTAAGATAAACCTACACTTTCACAGCACCACCACACTTTTATTCTATATTTGGCAGGCGTACTTCAAATGTATATCCTAAATGAACATCGTACTCTGAATGGAACTACCGCTGGATGCTCCAGGAATGTAGTAATTTAATGGCAACGTCCAAACGTCACGAAAAGCAGCTAGCCGTGTTTTAGAACATAGATTTTTTTTAAATTACAAATGTAAATAACCGCAAAAGAATCTTTTCCAGATAAGCCCCGCCAAAAAGTTAAACCCCGCCACCAAAAACGATTATAAAAAAGAGGATATGAAATTTGTATTTTTAGTTTTTATTGAAGAGAGTAAAATTGAGACATGTCATTCATAATTTCCATGAAAAGGTCCGCATTTCTGTACCTTTGCCTCCAAAAGAACTCACACAAGTAGCTGTCCACTAAAGATCGGTGTGTGCCGCATTGGCGCTTATTCTGCATCTTGTAGACGTGTGACGAGGGTTAAAATATTCGATGGTTTGTGTGTGAGCTCCACTCATTGGATCCACAAAGTTTTCTGTATGATTAACCGTTTGATGAGTATAAAGTTGTCATCTGGTGATCATTGTTGCATAGACGTTGGTGATGGATCACTCCGTGGCTTTGCAAAAAAACGTATTGCCGTCTCCTTGTCGAAAGTCGAAACCGTCAGAAAGCTCATTTCAGGTTTTAGGTCCGAACGTAGATAATATTTGCACAAAATGGGCATAGAGGTGGATAAGGAGTAGTTTTTATGGCGTGTATTTAAATATTCAAATGTCCAGACATCAGAAATTGGGTGCCTGCATGAAATTAGAGTGACGGGGCTTAACTTTTCGCGCGTACACTTTTATCATTATCTGGAAAAGATCCCGCTAAAATGATGAATTCATTGTTATATCCACGTTATAAACTAATTTTTTTTATGAGATGCGTATTGCATGACCTCATGTAAAAATGGTGCGTTCACAATTTCCCTAGAAGATAACTGGCGTAATTTTTAAACTAAGATTGCAGTAGCAAAACAATCGTAGGGAATAAGGGTTAAAATATTTTGTCTTTAAAATAACACGGAATAAGATTTGATTTTCGTAATTCGCACAACGTCAAATAAAATTCTAGGTAATGGATTGCAACGACAAAATGTTCCAAATAGCAGTGTTGCCGTAATTACTCCAAAAAAAGTACTTAAGTAAAAGTACAAAGTACTTGGGACTTAAGGTACTTATAAGTACAGGTACAAGTACGTTGTAAGCAATATGCAATGAATGGCTTAGTTTAAATTTGTTAGTGGACGTCAGTAATTACATCAGGGAAGATATGTTGCAAATGAATGAAGAGATTATTGCTTGGTTCGACTAATGAAGTTAAAAGTGAAAAGTCGTTCTGCAGAACCTCTCATATATATTTGTGGGAGTTATTATTCTTCAACAATGAATTCTGCTGACGATCAGCATTATATTCAGTTCATGAAAATTTATCACTATCTCCCTCGAAAATATCTATTTACATGATCATCCAAATTGTTATCATTTAATTTTTAATTAACAATTTCTCTCTGCAGAGGCATCCCAAGGAAATTTGAATTTTTTTATTGTCGAAAGAGGAGACAAGGGATCTTACGAAAAATGCGCTGAATACAGTGGAGTCACTAGAATATACTCAAATGATGGTCTGAGAGTAAATTGCCATGCGAGCATTCAATTGTTTTCTGTCATAAAAATAGAATCTCGTAAAAACATTGGCATTGTAGTGGCTGAAATTGAAGTCTATACGTTCGGTAATTTATTTTAGCAATCTGACATTGCAGTAAACTTATTAAGAATAAAATTAGCAACAACATTTTCTTACTGAAAAAATAATCTACTTAAGGATCGGGAGTAACAGGTGAAAGAGCATTCATTAACAGAGGATGTTTTAGAAATTTCTCCGGTCATGTGATCACAGCCAGTCAACCTTTCCTTCTGTCCTGTCAACATCTATGTGCTAGCGGATTATTACTTTTTGGAATAAAGGTTATTGTAGCATCTACGTTCACAATAAAATATTTTATAAATTTTGTTTTGATTGAACACCCTTACAATTCCATATTGTCACAAAATTTAGAAGTACAATTAAATATACAATATTTCAATATTTCTATAGAATAATGAAGTTTGTGTCTGTGGAAGCGACTACAATGAAGACCTAGAACTAACTTCTGCATATTGTGGCGTGTTGTGTGATGATGGCAAGAATTTATGTGGTGGTGAAGATGCCTTCACTGTGTATCTTTGTAAGTCTCAATCATATTGTTGTAAACTTGGTTTTTGAAATTAATTAATTAATTAATTGCTACTGTAATTAAATTTCTATTTCATTAAGTTTGTTATCTTTTTTGTGCACGTGGTCTCGCTATTATTGATACAAAAAGCATTCTCACTAATCACTTGACGATCAGCGAAAGTCCAGACAAATCAGGAGTCCAAATATCCATTTGCGTCCTTAAGTACCTCAAATCCTTAAACACTTAACTTCTGTTATTCAGTTCGTTAACTGAAAACTTGTTCTAATAAACTTATTAGTTAACTTGCTTTATTGCAGACTCCCGGATTATTTCAATTTTCATTATTTTTAATACATATTATAAAACAAAAGTTTTTGCAAGTGTCCCAGGTAACTTACAAAAATTTTTTAATGTGCTAGCATTGCCTTGGTTGCCAAGTTATGCTGGATGCTTTGAAACAGCCAATACCAAAGCCATGGAGATTACTAATAAAACTAATGTGTCGACTATACCAGATTGTATCCATCACTGTGAATCCTACTACTACGCCTTAATAGAAGTGATCGTGTCACGTTGTTATTGATATTTTCATTTAAATCCTTTATTGAGCCAAACAAAACATATTTGCAACATAAAAGTTTTTAAAAAAAGGACAAAATATTTTATCGGCTTAAGGTCTCTTGAAATCCCGCTATGTGATCAACCCAGAATATATGGGAAATAGTTATTTTGTCTATGATACTAATTTTAAGAAAATGGTCCATCTAAACAGAATGGAATCCTAATAGACAACTGTCATTAGTTAAGACTCCGAAATAAGTGAAATGTTACCTCTCATCACCGCAATAGCATTTATAACATCTTTTGATAATTTTCTAGAATTCTGCAACCTTTCAATAATATCGAATTCAAAATGCATTATGTATACTTTCTATATTATAGGAAGGAGGTATTTGCACTTGCATGAACAAATTTAATATAGATAACCCAAAATATATGAATTGTGGGGCCAAATGTTCTGGTGATGAAACAATGAGGTGCGGTGGGAGGGGTCACGCATCTATATACAGAAGTAGATAATTCATTTGCATAGCTTTGAAAGAGTTAAATGTAAAACGATAAAAGTGCTTTATAAAACAGCCTGTTTAAAAGAATCTTACCCATCTTTAAAATGTTCGAAGTTGTTGAGATGTAGACACATGTATGACGTGCACGGATCATGCCGTGCAACTTGTCAGGAAGGGTTTCTCGGTGAGCATTGCTTAGTGCGAGGTAAGTTCCATTTCTTCTTTATTGATTCAAGAATAGATTCTTTACCATTTATTCACGATACACTCTAACAATATACCTATTATCTTTATCTGATCTTCACAGATCAAAAAGGCAGTAGTTCATTGCTTAATTAAAATAGTTCTAGAATGATGTTAGTGAGAAAGGAATTAAATGACAAAATTAAAGTTAAAATAATTTTATTCTTTCAAATATAAATCTGACAAGTATTGGTTTCATTACCTAATATATGTAATAAGTAACTAATTAAATTATTTATATGACCTATTGTGCATTTTGCATGGTGTTATTATTATATTTGAATTGTTTAGTCTTATCAAATGCAACGTTTGTAGATTAGGCTTAAGAGTTAAAACTTGAACCTAATACTTGAAGAACATAATATCCATATCATTCGTTATTTCATTTTATTTGTTTAAGGACACAATTTTTTTCAAAGCAATTCATTTTAATCAGAATACACCAGTTACAAATTATTAAATGTTTCGAATTATTAAATGATGATGAAGATTATAATTGTGATTATGATGATCAAATTAATTTTTTGTACATAAACTATTGCGTTTTTAGCCAAAGTTTTATAAAAAAAAATAATGACTTGCACAGCATAAAATCCACACGTTCGTAATTACATTGTCTTAGTTGACACGATTTTGTTCAAAGTAATTCATTTTATTCAGACAAACTGATTACTTTTACACTATTTGCGCTTTTAGACAGAATTTTATAAAAAAAAATGACATGTGAAGCTGTGGACCCATGCGTGGAAATGCAGAACACCAATTGTGTCATTAAGAACGGTGAAGCCATTTGTGAATGCAAGGCTGGATGAAAGTAGGTAAATAATATCAATAATAATAATAATAATAATAATAATAATCATAATCATAATAATAGTAATAATAATAATAATAATATTAATAATAATGAAAATAATAATAATAATAATAATAATAATAATAATAATAATAATAATAATAATAATAATAATAATAATAATAATAATAATAATAATAATAATAATAATAATAATAATAATAATAAAGTCAAATAATAAAATGAGGCATTTAAGGTAATATATCAAGATTTAAAATGTCAATTCTTATTTTTAGATTTATTAGGAAAATATAGAGCCGACTGTAAAATATTTTGAAATACATCGAATACGCTGAAGATTGCATCAATAGGGTTTACCACTATCAAATAATTGTGTTTGGTAACTTATCTAGAGTTTCTCATAAATTAATAAGTACATTTTATGTCGTTTTTTGTATCATATTTTAGGTTCCACATTCCGGATCGCAGCAGCGAGAGTTTGGATTCGGATCCAACACAATCTGAGTTGTACATCTATAATCTTGAACAGAAAAAAAATAAAAGATCAGCCTTCAATCCAAAGCAAAAAATAAACACCCAGTCCTCAATTACAAGGTTTTTGTTTGCAAACTTAATTAATGTAATTGTAATCAATGTACATGTAATTGTTGAATACATCCTCAGGGTAAATTCAGTCAGCAATCCACCAGAAAATATGAAAAACACCAACATATTATAACTTGGACGCTTTAAGTCGATCTGTGAAATAAAGTTTGCACAATTTTTGTTGAATTCTGATTGTCTTTTAAATTGGTTTGTTCATATGAAAATATATCCTGATGGGATATTGTCAAATTTAGATTTATAAATTGTAAATAAAAAATAGAAAAATATAGGTATTTCGGTAGTCATATACCACAACAAAGTGATTTTCCTTTAATTTTTATTATGCACACAATTTGATATTTGATTATTTCAGTCAAAGACATATTTAAAAAAAACAACAAAGTATAAACAACAAAATATTAATTTATTTTAAAAAGTCATAATGGTATTAACAGCATGAATATGTTTTTGAAATATTAAAAAATGTAATTCAAATATTTACAGAGTCAGTACTTTCGTCAAACACCTGTGTGTTATAAAGCTGTTCTTAATATTTTGAATAATTTTTAACATTAGCAAATGTTACATTTACATGTACATTTAGGGTGCCACTTAAAATTGATTTTTTGATAATTTTATGTACCCAAACCAAAACGTGTTCGTAAAATAAAAAAAAAAGGATCTTGCAAATTTTTAATGTATTCTATTAATATTTACTGGTCGCTCAACTCTGACATAGTTTTAAATAATTTGATTGAATTGTTTTTCTTCTGAGTTCATGAGTTAGATAATGCTAAATCGACTACTACACTTAAGCACCATATGGGTCCAGGTAACGACTTAATTACACACTCATTTTTGTAGCTCTCTAACTCACAGAATATGAGCATATCGTTCTGTGGAGCAGATGAAGCACATGGAAATGTAATCCAGGCCTTCGATTAGACCTTCATTACAAAAGTGGTGAAGCGGCCAAGAGCTTGAGAAATAAAAGCGATGGCTTAAGAAGCTCATGATAATCGTCTCTAGACTGAACTCTGTTACTTGATGCCAAATAAAGCGAATAACATCACCAATAACATGAAGGCATGAGGGCAGATGCAATGAAATCGACATCTAGTCCACTTTCAAGTCTAGACTTGTCATTTGAACTCCAATACTTAATGAATATCTAGAACAACTTTATGCAAGGTTTGTTAGATGGTTCCATCAGTATTTCGGACATCTTTGCAACAATTAGTTCCATTACGTGATGCCAACTTGACATTAATCGGTCTCCTCCAGAGTACCTGAATTGCAAGATGAACTTGTATCTTTGGCCTTAAAGCAGTCGACCTTTTGCATCCCAGTTCGCTATTAATGGTAAACTCGGATCAATAATTGCTCGAATTACTGTGATGATATAAGCATCAAATAATAATAATTAATATATGCAGATATGTAAAAGAATGCTAATAGTGCTTAATTAGCAATTCGTTTCAGTTAGTTATGCCAATTTGACTTAAAAATTCAAATTTTGAAAAGTTTAACCTCATTTAGCGACCTCATTAATTTTTAATTGAAAATTAACACAGTTACTATGTATCATAAAAGGAACCACTTCAGAGGTTGGGTAATTTAAGATGTTAAAAAAAATTTTTAGCTCTTATATTTGAGTGGCACCCTAATGTTTTTACAGCAAACTAGGTTTATATTAGAAGCAGAAGGGTTGAATTATGAG
>JAJTWR010000350.1:0-77500 GCA_021613335.1 Whitmania pigra
TAATATTATTGAAAAATTTATCTTCTAAATGCACTAGAATGTCGCTAGAATAATTTGGGCCTAATTATAGATGCACGAAGCGGCCTGCAATGCATCGCATGCACCTGCGCTCTAAAAACAAAACCTTCCTCTATGCGCGCGCGGCTTAATCGATCATTTCTCTGTGGGCTCTCGACCTGTTCACATCGTTCTCCCTCCGCATTCGCATATTAATTTTTTTTTTTCCGCAAAAATGTCATTTCACCCATCGTCGGCCGGAAAAGGAATCGCGATTCAAAATTGCGATGCAAGTATCATCCCCAGGCAGAATTATTGGAAGATCACCATGCTGGTGACGTGGTCTGCTCCGATTGCGGACTCGTCGTTGCCGATCGTGTCATCGACGTCTCCAGCGAATGGAGAAACTTTCAACGATAACGGCGAGTCAAAAGACATGAGTCGAGTGGGAAGTGCCGAAAACTCGCTTTTCGACGGCAACGACCTGTACACAAAAAACAAGAGTACGCAACCAAGTCGGGCACCACCACGTCGGAAGCTAGCCAGGTTCCGAAGTTTAAACAGTCGAGCGCCGTAAAGGCCATGTGTCAATCGCTCGGCTTTATGAAACTATTTCGTTCGGACAGGATGACCTTTCCGCGGACGTCTTGGAAAACGCCGTGCACCTCTTCAAGAACGTGCAAAGAAAAATGACCATGAAAGGCAAGAATAAGGAGGCCATCATGGCCTCGTGCCTTTACATAGAATGTCGCAGGAAGAACGTTTCGAGGACCTTCAGCGAGTTTTGCGGGGCCACGGGGTTGCAAAAAGCGATCGGAAGGACGTTCAAGTCCATCTCGAGCTTGTTGGACGCAAAGCAGCAGCTCAGGCAAGACTCAGGCGTGGTAGACTTAATATCGAGGTTCTGCGCTCACGCCGGATTATCCGCCGGCATTGCCAAAATACCCAGACAGATAGCCGTAAAAGCTACCGAAATGGAAATCGTCGGAGGCAGAGCGCCCTCTACCGTCGCCTCGGCAGCTATGTATATTGCCGCAGAAATTGGAGGGTGCAAGAAATCCTTCGAGGAAATCAATCGAGCGACAGGGGTCTCAGAAGGTAGCATTAGGCATTGCCTGAAGGTATTACTCCCCAGGCTCAAGGAAATCTACAAGAAGGACGACAAATGATGGAGGAGCTTTATTTTTTTTTTTTTATTTTTTTTACTTTCTTTCGTGTTGTTTGAGAAAAATAAAAATGATTAAAAAAAAATCTCGCTTACCGTGTACCAATTTAATCTTTCGTAAATTCAAAAAAATAGAAAATCGCTAATATTATTGAAAAATTACCTTCTAAATGCACTAGATGTCGCTAGAATAATTGGGCCTAATTATAGATGCACGAAAGCGGCCTGCATGCATCGCATGCACCTGCGCTCTAAAAAAAAAACCTTCCTCTATGCGCGCGCGGCTTAATCGGATCATTTCTCTGTGGGCTCTCGACCTGTTCACATCGTTCTCTCCGCGTAGACGCATTCGCATAGTTAATTTTCCGCAAAAATGTCATTTCACCCATCGTCGGCCGGAAAAGGAATCGCGATTCCAAAATTGCGATGCAAGTATCATCCCCAGGCAGAATTATTGGAAGATCACCATGCTGGTGACGTGGTCTGCTCCGATTGCGGACTCGTCGTTGCCGATCGTGTCATCGACGTCTCCAGCGAATGGAGAACTTTCAACGATAACGCGAGTCAAAGACATGAGTCGAGTGGGAAGTGCCGAAAACTCGCTTTTCGAGGCAACGACCTGTACACAAAAATACAAGAGTACGCACCAAGTAAGTCGGGCACCACCACGTCGGAAGCTAGCCAGGTTCCGAAGTTTAAAACAGTCGAACGCCGTAAAGAGGCCATGTGGTCAATCGCTCGGCTTTATGAAAACTATTTCGGACAGGATGAACCTTTCCGCGGAAAAATAAAAATGATTAAAAAAAAATCTCGCTTACCGTGTACCAATTTAATCTTTCGTAAATTCAAAAAAATAGAAAATCGCTAATATTATTGAAAAATTATCTTCTAAATGCACTAGATGTCGCTAGAATAATTGGGCCTAATTATAGATGCACGAAAGCGGCCTGCATGCATCGCATGCACCTGCGCTCTAAAAACAAACCTTCCTCTATGCGCGCGCGGCTTAATCGGATCATTTCTCTGTGGGCTCTCGACCTGTTCACATCGTTCTCTCCGCATTCGCATAGTTAATTTTCCGCAAAAATGTCATTTCACCCATCGTCGGCCGGAAAAGGAATCGCGATTCCAAAATTGCGATGCAAGTATCATCCCCAGGCAGAATTATTGGAAGATCACCATGCTGGTGACGTGGTCTGCTCCGATTGCGGACTCGTCGTTGCCGATCGTGTCATCGACGTCTCCAGCGAATGGAGAACTTTCAACGATAACGGCGAGTCAAAAGACATGAGTCGAGTGGGAAGTGCCGAAAACTCGCTTTTCGACGGCAACGACCTGTACACAAAAATACAAGAGTACGCAACCAAGTCGGGCACCACCACGTCGGAAGCTAGCCAGGTTCCGAAGTTTAAACAGTCGAGCGCCGTAAAGGCCATGTGTCAATCGCTCGGCTTTATGAAAACTATTTCGGACAGGATGAACCTTTCCGCGGACGTCTTGGAAAACGCCGTGCACCTCTTCAAGAGCGTGCAAGGAAAAATGACCATGAAAGGCAAGAATAAGGAGGCCATCATGGCCTCGTGCCTTTACATAGAATGTCGCAGGAAGAACGTTTCGAGGACCTTCAGCGAGTTCTGCGCGGCCACGGGGGTTGCCAAAAACTGATCGGAAGGACGTTCAAGTCCATCTCGAGCTTGTTGGACGCAAAGCAGCAGCTCAGGCAAGACTCAGGCGTGGCAGACTTAATGTCGAGGTTCTGCGCTCACGCCGGATTATCCGCCGGCATTGCCAAAATAGCCAGACAGATAGCCGTAAAAGCTACCGAAATGGGAATCGTCGGAGGCAGAGCGCCCTCTACCGTCGCCTCGGCAGCTATGTATATTGCCGCAGAAATTGGAGGGTGCAAGAAATCCTTCGAGGAAATCAATCGAGCGACAGGGGTCTCAGAAGGTACCATTAAGCAATGCCTGAAGGTATTACTCCCCAGGCTCAAGGAAATCTACAAGAAGGACGACAAATGATGGAGGAGCTTTTTTTTTTATTTTTTATTTTTTTTACTTTCTTTCGTGTTGTTTGAGAAAAATAAAAATGATTAAAAAAAAATCTCGCTTACCGTGTACCAATTTAATCTTTCGTAAATTCAAAAAAATAGAAAATCGCTAATATTATTGAAAAATTACCTTCTAAATGCACTAGATGTCGCTAGAATAATTGGGCCTAATTATAGATGCACGAAAGCGGCCTGCATGCATCGCATGCACCTGCGCTCTAAAAAAAAAAACTTCCTCTATGCGCGCGCGGCTTAATCGGATCATTTCTCTGTGGGCTCTCGACCTGTTCACATCGTTCTCTCCGCGTAGACGCATTCGCATAGTTAATTTTCCGCAAAAATGTCATTTCACCCATCGTCGGCCGGAAAAGGAATCGCGATTCCAAAATTGCGATGCAAGTATCATCCCCAGGCAGAATTATTGGAAGATCACCATGCTGGTGACGTGGTCTGCTCCGATTGCGGACTCGTCGTTGCCGATCGTGTCATCGACGTCTCCAGCGAATGGAGAACTTTCAACGATAACGGCGAGTCAAAAGACATGAGTCGAGTGGGAAGTGCCGAAAACTCGCTTTTCGACGGCAACGACCTGTACACAAAAATACAAGAGTACGCAACCAAGTCGGGCACCACCACGTCGGAAGCTAGCCAGGTTCCGAAGTTTAAACAGTCGAGCGCCGTAAAGGCCATGTGTCAATCGCTCGGCTTTATGAAAACTATTTCGGACAGGATGAACCTTTCCGCGGACGTCTTGGAAAACGCCGTGCACCTCTTCAAGAGCGTGCAAGGAAAAATGACCATGAAAGGCAAGAATAAGGAGGCCATCATGGCCTCGTGCCTTTACATAGAATGTCGCAGGAAGAACGTTTCGAGGACCTTCAGCGAGTTCTGCGCGGCCACGGGGGTTGCCAAAAACCTGATCGGAAGGACGTTCAAGTCCATCTCGAGCTTGTTGGACGCAAAGCAGCAGCTCAGGCAAGACTCAGGCGTGGCAGACTTAATGTCGAGGTTCTGCGCTCACGCCGGATTATCCGCCGGCATTGCCAAAATAGCCAGACAGATAGCCGTAAAAGCTACCGAAATGGGAATCGTCGGAGGCAGAGCGCCCTCTACCGTCGCCTCGGCAGCTATGTATATTGCCGCAGAAATTGGAGGGTGCAAGAAATCCTTCGAGGAAATCAATCGAGCGACAGGGGTCTCAGAAGGTACCATTAAGCAATGCCTGAAGGTATTACTCCCCAGGCTCAAGGAAATCTACAAGAAGGACGACAAATGATGGAGGAGCTTTTTTTTATATTTTTTTTTACTTTCTTTCGTGTTGTTTGAGAAAAATAAAAATGATTAAAAAAAAATCTCGCTTACCGTGTACCAATTTAATCTTTCGTAAATTCAAAAAAATAGAAAATCGCTAATATTATTGAAAAATTACCTTCTAAATGCACTAGATGTCGCTAGAATAATTGGGCCTAATTATAGATGCACGAAAGCGGCCTGCATGCATCGCATGCACCTGCGCTCTAAAAAAAAAACCTTCCTCTATGCGCGCGCGGCTTAATCGGATCATTTCTCTGTGGGCTCTCGACCTGTTCACATCGTTCTCTCCGCGTAGACGCATTCGCATAGTTAATTTTCCGCAAAAATGTCATTTCACACCCATCGTCGGCCGGAAAAGGAATCGCGATTCCAAAATTGCGATGCAAGTATCATCCCCAGGCAGAATTATTGGAAGATCACCATGCTGGTGACGTGGTCTGCTCCGATTGCGGACTCGTCGTTGCCGATCGTGTCATCGACGTCTCCAGCGAATGGAGAACTTTCAACGATAACGGCGAGTCAAAAGACATGAGTCGAGTGGGAAGTGCCGAAAACTCGCTTTTCGACGGCAACGACCTGTACACAAAAATACAAGAGTACGCAACCAAGTCGGGCACCACCACGTCGGAAGCTAGCCAGGTTCCGAAGTTTAAACAGTCGAGCGCCGTAAAGGCCATGTGTCAATCGCTCGGCTTTATGAAAACTATTTCGGACAGGATGAACCTTTCCGCGGACGTCTTGGAAAACGCCGTGCACCTCTTCAAGAGCGTGCAAGGAAAAATGACCATGAAAGGCAAGAATAAGGAGGCCATCATGGCCTCGTGCCTTTACATAGAATGTCGCAGGAAGAACGTTTCGAGGACCTTCAGCGAGTTCTGCGCGGCCACGGGGGTTGCCAAAAACCTGATCGGAAGGACGTTCAAGTCCATCTCGAGCTTGTTGGACGCAAAGCAGCAGCTCAGGCAAGACTCAGGCGTGGCAGACTTAATGTCGAGGTTCTGCGCTCACGCCGGATTATCCGCCGGCATTGCCAAAATAGCCAGACAGATAGCCGTAAAAGCTACCGAAATGGGAATCGTCGGAGGCAGAGCGCCCTCTACCGTCGCCTCGGCAGCTATGTATATTGCCGCAGAAATTGGAGGGTGCAAGAAATCCTTCGAGGAAATCAATCGAGCGACAGGGGTCTCAGAAGGTACCATTAAGCAATGCCTGAAGGTATTACTCCCCAGGCTCAAGGAAATCTACAAGAAGGACGACAAATGATGGAGGAGCTTTTTTTTTATTTTTTTTACTTTCTTTCGTGTTGTTTGAGAAAAATAAAAATGATTAAAAAAAAATCTCGCTTACCGTGTACCAATTTAATCTTTCGTAAATTCAAAAAAATAGAAAATCGCTAATATTATTGAAAAATTACCTTCTAAATGCACTAGATGTCGCTAGAATAATTGGGCCTAATTATAGATGCACGAAAGCGGCCTGCATGCATCGCATGCACCTGCGCTCTAAAAAAAAAACCTTCCTCTATGCGCGCGCGGCTTAATCGGATCATTTCTCTGTGGGCTCTCGACCTGTTCACATCGTTCTCTCCGCGTAGACGCATTCGCATAGTTAATTTTCCGCAAAAATGTCATTTCACCCATCGTCGGCCGGAAAAGGAATCGCGATTCCAAAATTGCGATGCAAGTATCATCCCCAGGCAGAATTATTGGAAGATCACCATGCTGGTGACGTGGTCTGCTCCGATTGCGGACTCGTCGTTGCCGATCGTGTCATCGACGTCTCCAGCGAATGGAGAACTTTCAACGATAACGGCGAGTCAAAAGACATGAGTCGAGTGGGAAGTGCCGAAAACTCGCTTTTCGACGGCAACGACCTGTACACAAAAATACAAGAGTACGCAACCAAGTCGGGCACCACCACGTCGGAAGCTAGCCAGGTTCCGAAGTTTAAACAGTCGAGCGCCGTAAAGGCCATGTGTCAATCGCTCGGCTTTATGAAAACTATTTCGGACAGGATGAACCTTTCCGCGGACGTCTTGGAAAACGCCGTGCACCTCTTCAAGAGCGTGCAAGGAAAAATGACCATGAAAGGCAAGAATAAGGAGGCCATCATGGCCTCGTGCCTTTACATAGAATGTCGCAGGAAGAACGTTTCGAGGACCTTCAGCGAGTTCTGCGCGGCCACGGGGGTTGCCAAAAACCTGATCGGAAGGACGTTCAAGTCCATCTCGAGCTTGTTGGACGCAAAGCAGCAGCTCAGGCAAGACTCAGGCGTGGCAGACTTAATGTCGAGGTTCTGCGCTCACGCCGGATTATCCGCCGGCATTGCCAAAATAGCCAGACAGATAGCCGTAAAAGCTACCGAAATGGGAATCGTCGGAGGCAGAGCGCCCTCTACCGTCGCCTCGGCAGCTATGTATATTGCCGCAGAAATTGGAGGGTGCAAGAAATCCTTCGAGGAAATCAATCGAGCGACAGGGGTCTCAGAAGGTACCATTAAGCAATGCCTGAAGGTATTACTCCCCAGGCTCAAGGAAATCTACAAGAAGGACGACAAATGATGGAGGAGCTTTTTTTTTATTTTTTTTTTACTTTCTTTTTCTTTCGTGTTGTTTGAGAAAAATAAAAATGATTAAAAAAAAATCTCGCTTACCGTGTACCAATTTAATCTTTCGTAAATTCAAAAAAATAGAAAATCGCTAATATTATTGAAAAATTACCTTCTAAATGCACTAGATGTCGCTAGAATAATTGGGCCTAATTATAGATGCACGAAAGCGGCCTGCATGCATCGCATGCACCTGCGCTCTAAAAAAAAAACCTTCCTCTATGCGCGCGCGGCTTAATCGGATCATTTCTCTGTGGGCTCTCGACCTGTTCACATCGTTCTCTCCGCGTAGACGCATTCGCATAGTTAATTTTCCGCAAAAATTCATTTCATTTCACCCATCGTCGGCCGGAAAAGGAATCGCGATTCCAAAATTGCGATGCAAGTATCATCCCCAGGCAGAATTATTGGAAGATCACCATGCTGGTGACGTGGTCTGCTCCGATTGCGGACTCGTCGTTGCCGATCGTGTCATCGACGTCTCCAGCGAATGGAGAACTTTCAACGATAACGGCGAGTCAAAAGACATGAGTCGAGTGGGAAGTGCCGAAAACTCGCTTTTCGACGGCAACGACCTGTACACAAAAATACAAGAGTACGCAACCAAGTCGGGCACCACCACGTCGGAAGCTAGCCAGGTTCCGAAGTTTAAACAGTCGAGCGCCGTAAAGGCCATGTGTCAATCGCTCGGCTTTATGAAAACTATTTCGGACAGGATGAACCTTTCCGCGGACGTCTTGGAAAACGCCGTGCACCTCTTCAAGAGCGTGCAAGGAAAAATGACCATGAAAGGCAAGAATAAGGAGGCCATCATGGCCTCGTGCCTTTACATAGAATGTCGCAGGAAGAACGTTTCGAGGACCTTCAGCGAGTTCTGCGCGGCCACGGGGGTTGCCAAAAACCTGATCGGAAGGACGTTCAAGTCCATCTCGAGCTTGTTGGACGCAAAGCAGCAGCTCAGGCAAGACTCAGGCGTGGCAGACTTAATGTCGAGGTTCTGCGCTCACGCCGGATTATCCGCCGGCATTGCCAAAATAGCCAGACAGATAGCCGTAAAAGCTACCGAAATGGGAATCGTCGGAGGCAGAGCGCCCTCTACCGTCGCCTCGGCAGCTATGTATATTGCCGCAGAAATTGGAGGGTGCAAGAAATCCTTCGAGGAAATCAATCGAGCGACAGGGGTCTCAGAAGGTACCATTAAGCAATGCCTGAAGGTATTACTCCCCAGGCTCAAGGAAATCTACAAGAAGGACGACAAATGATGGAGGAGCTTTTTTTTTATTTTTTTTTACTTTCTTTCGTGTTGTTTGAGAAAAATAAAAATGATTAAAAAAAAATCTCGCTTACCGTGTACCAATTTAATCTTTCGTAAATTCAAAAAAATAGAAAATCGCTAATATTATTGAAAAATTACCTTCTAAATGCACTAGATGTCGCTAGAATAATTGGGCCTAATTATAGATGCACGAAAGCGGCCTGCATGCATCGCATGCACCTGCGCTCTAAAAAAAAAAACCTTCCTCTATGCGCGCGCGGCTTAATCGGATCATTTCTCTGTGGGCTCTCGACCTGTTCACATCGTTCTCTCCGCGTAGACGCATTCGCATAGTTAATTTTCCGCAAAAATGTCATTTCACCCATCGTCGGCCGGAAAAGGAATCGCGATTCCAAAATTGCGATGCAAGTATCATCCCCAGGCAGAATTATTGGAAGATCACCATGCTGGTGACGTGGTCTGCTCCGATTGCGGACTCGTCGTTGCCGATCGTGTCATCGACGTCTCCAGCGAATGGAGAACTTTCAACGATAACGGCGAGTCAAAAGACATGAGTCGAGTGGGAAGTGCCGAAAACTCGCTTTTCGACGGCAACGACCTGTACACAAAAATACAAGAGTACGCAACCAAGTCGGGCACCACCACGTCGGAAGCTAGCCAGGTTCCGAAGTTTAAACAGTCGAGCGCCGTAAAGGCCATGTGTCAATCGCTCGGCTTTATGAAAACTATTTCGGACAGGATGAACCTTTCCGCGGACGTCTTGGAAAACGCCGTGCACCTCTTCAAGAGCGTGCAAGGAAAAATGACCATGAAAGGCAAGAATAAGGAGGCCATCATGGCCTCGTGCCTTTACATAGAATGTCGCAGGAAGAACGTTTCGAGGACCTTCAGCGAGTTCTGCGCGGCCACGGGGGTTGCCAAAAACCTGATCGGAAGGACGTTCAAGTCCATCTCGAGCTTGTTGGACGCAAAGCAGCAGCTCAGGCAAGACTCAGGCGTGGCAGACTTAATGTCGAGGTTCTGCGCTCACGCCGGATTATCCGCCGGCATTGCCAAAATAGCCAGACAGATAGCCGTAAAAGCTACCGAAATGGGAATCGTCGGAGGCAGAGCGCCCTCTACCGTCGCCTCGGCAGCTATGTATATTGCCGCAGAAATTGGAGGGTGCAAGAAATCCTTCGAGGAAATCAATCGAGCGACAGGGGTCTCAGAAGGTACCATTAAGCAATGCCTGAAGGTATTACTCCCCAGGCTCAAGGAAATCTACAAGAAGGACGACAAATGATGGAGGAGCTTTTTTTTTATTTTTATTTTTTTTACTTTCTTTCGTGTTGTTTGAGAAAAATAAAAATGATTAAAAAAAAATCTCGCTTACCGTGTACCAATTTAATCTTTCGTAAATTCAAAAAAATAGAAAATCGCTAATATTATTGAAAAATTACCTTCTAAATGCACTAGATGTCGCTAGAATAATTGGGCCTAATTATAGATGCACGAAAGCGGCCTGCATGCATCGCATGCACCTGCGCTCTAAAAAAAAACCTTCCTCTATGCGCGCGCGGCTTAATCGGATCATTTCTCTGTGGGCTCTCGACCTGTTCACATCGTTCTCTCCGCGCGTAGACGCATTCGCATAGTTAATTTTCCGCAAAAATGTCATTTCACCCATCGTCGGCCGGAAAAGGAATCGCGATTCCAAAATTGCGATGCAAGTATCATCCCCAGGCAGAATTATTGGAAGATCACCATGCTGGTGACGTGGTCTGCTCCGATTGCGGACTCGTCGTTGCCGATCGTGTCATCGACGTCTCCAGCGAATGGAGAACTTTCAACGATAACGGCGAGTCAAAAGACATGAGTCGAGTGGGAAGTGCCGAAAACTCGCTTTTCGACGGCAACGACCTGTACACAAAAATACAAGAGTACGCAACCAAGTCGGGCACCACCACGTCGGAAGCTAGCCAGGTTCCGAAGTTTAAACAGTCGAGCGCCGTAAAGGCCATGTGTCAATCGCTCGGCTTTATGAAAACTATTTCGGACAGGATGAACCTTTCCGCGGACGTCTTGGAAAACGCCGTGCACCTCTTCAAGAGCGTGCAAGGAAAAATGACCATGAAAGGCAAGAATAAGGAGGCCATCATGGCGTAAGCTATTTCTAGAAAATAAGACTTTACTGCTGTTGTAGAGATGTCGAAGATTGCCCTTTATTTTAAAGACGTACATCACACTTTTCGTGAGATTGCAATAGTAACCCAGCATCTACCTGTTGAAAAGAAACTTTTTAAGATTACATTCAAATCACTAGCAAAAATCTAAATTACTTTTTGAAGCTCAACATTTCAAAAAGCATGTGTTGTTCCCATAACTATAAAAAGTATTAGTTAAAAGTTACTTAATAAGATAACGTGAAATCATCTTCCAAGAAATAAATTTAAGATGGTGAAGATATCCACAAATTTATATTTAAATTTTTCCAACATGTAACTGAATAGCAAGCTACTATTTATGACCAATGATGCCGAGTACTTAACTACACGAGTACTTTCACGATTGTGTACTTAGTACTTGTACTTTAAATACACTTTTAATACTTATTAATAAGTACATTTTAAGTACTTTTAAAAAATCTTTTAAATGAAAATTTTTTTTAAATGAAAATTTTTTAAAATAAAAGTCCTAATGTATTGAATTTGACCTCGACAGTTCTAATATAGTCCATGTTGTTACTGACGATGGAGGCAATTTCGTTAAAGCCTTCAAACAATTTTCTGAGCCAAGCATATTAGAGGTGGAACCATCTGATGCATGCGACATTGATGATTCATTTAGAAATATCAGTTTTTTGAGCAGACGGAATCAGAATCATGTATTTATTTGCCTTCTCATTTACCATGTTTCTCGCACACACTAAATTTGTTGGCTTTTTGTGGATGCCAATAAAGCACTGGCATTGATGCGACTTTCAAGCGTTCAGTGGCTGGCAAATGTTCCAGCTTAAGTAATGCATCACATCAGAGTTCAAAAGCTGCAGAAGTTGTGTTTGATGTTCTTGGGAGAACAATACCTAAGCCAAACTGAACTCGTTGGAAATCGGAATTTAACAGTTATAGAGCCATCTATGATATGAAGGACAAAGTTAATATCATGATGGAACGATTGTAGCTGCCAAAGTTCAGCTCTCAAGACTTCATTTTCTTGAAGGAATGGATTGAAGTAATGAGACCAATTGCACAAGCTCTGGATAATTTACAAGGAGAAGACACATCTGGAGCTTATTTTGGTTCCATTCTGCCAACAGCACAAACCATACAACAAAGGCTTAATTCAGCTTCATCGACTTGTGTTGCAAGTTTAATAATAGCTATTCAGGCTGGAATGCAGAAAAGGTTTGGACATATTTTGAAATTTAAGAGCATAGCAATAAACTTCAAGATGAAAGCTTTAATAATTGTTGCTGTTCATCATCTGCACCTGTTGAAAGACTATTCAGTCAAGCTGGTCTTATACTGACTCCTCAGCGTAACAGACTCTGTGACAATTATTTTGAAACACTGCTTCTTTTAAAGAAAAATAAACAATTTTATTGATAAATGTAAATTCTGTTACACTTGTTTTAACATTGTATTGAAGATAACAAATATTATTTCTGAAAAATGAATGTCCCCAAAAGTACTTATACTTATAGTTAAGTACATTGACTACGACGTACTTGTACCTGTACTTATAACCTTCAGCCCCAAGTACTTTGTACTTATACTTAAGTACATTTTTGGAATACTTACTGCAACACTGTTTATGACAACATGTAACAGTGATGATAACGAAAAGCATCATAAATTGTAGAACTTATTTCTGCAGCAGGAGTGTCTGACCCATATTTTGAAAAATTAAAAACCTTCTTCAGGACTTCAAAAAAAAAAGCGTGCGGCACCTACCTTGCCACATTTGAAAGCTTTTTCTAGACGATATCACAATCCATGATGTCCTTAAGGGATTTATTAAAATCATTTTATAATAATTCTAAAATAATGATTTCATTTTATATTTAGTAAGCTTTAAGTTAAGCGCATCAAACATTAGATGGCATATCGTAATGGATAAAATCTTCAGTCATTATAATTAAATAACTTAATAACTATTTCATTAATTTCTTAAAGGACATTATGTTAAATTACAGCACATCACTTTGTGACAGAACATAGCTCCCCCCTCTCTGCGGCTCCTCCCACTTCCGGGATAAATATTAGGGACTCAACCTTTTGGGTTAGTGTTATGGCTAATAATTTAACAATTTTATGGTGTCTATTTATTATTATTATTATTAATATTTTATTTGATATGATATTTATTATTACTAATTATTAATAATAATTAATTTATTTAATTAATAAATTAATTTAACATTAATTATTAATAAATTAATTGCGTAAGACATCGACAATTGTACATTTTTAAACTATTGCTGCGCTGTGACCTATTTCTTAATCAATGATAAGATCTTAACAAATCAATAAGCGCTTACGAATGTTAATTAGCCATGGCTGCTGATGGTTTGGAGATAAGCTGCACGGCTGACTAAACTTGCTTATTGTTGTTGTTTGTATGCTTGTGAACCAGCGGATGTCCGTTCACTTCACACCGCTCCTTCATAGACCAATAACTTTAATCACTGTAAATAGATATTCATAATGATATGCTGTATTGAAACTGAAAAACCAACCGTTTAATTCATGGAATGTAAAAAAAAGAAGATGACTTCAACCAATTGCTTGTCACGCCCCTTGGTCAGCAAGTGGACGAATATGGCAACAAATGCTTGTAGTAAATAAACAACCGTCACGCTCCTGCGCAAAACAAGTCTATAATTGTCGAATAGAGCAACGACAAAACCCTAAAACCGGAGCTAAGTACCGAATCGAGAACCATGAGGCCCTACACAACCAGAAATCGCTGGCTAGAGAGGCGCGCGAGCCTACTAGCTCTAGGCGTCGCTTTTATAGATATTCAGTGATCATGCAATATAGTAAGCTGTAACCAATCATATTTGAAATTGAGGTTCCCTCGTGAATTTTAAGTAGGCAGTTCCACTCATGGAAAGGGGTGCGTTAAAGAAACCATTGTACAACATATTTTATACATATTTTTACACAGTTTTACTATTCAGGGGTATAACATGTCACAAACTTGACATTACTAATAAACTCAATTAATAAAAACAGTTATTTTGACATGCCTCTGGGAACGATCAACATCTTCGTAACAGAAAAATATACTACAAATCGCGCGAAATTAAAAACACAATCTGAATTAAGTGATGTCCAATTACTTAATATTTCAATAAACATAAAATATTAAACAAATAAATATTTATGTTATATTATAGGTTTTATATTTTATATAAAAATAAAAGTGATTTATGTTGTAACCTTTATATTTATATGAAAAACCTATAATGTTTTGTTAAACTAAGCCACAAATATAACATTAATGAAAACTAATGAAAACGACTTCACAAATCAAAGGCACCTTTCAATCAACATGGTAACATGACGATATATGGGTCATCAATTGAAAGCGACTGATTTTTCCGTCAATGATTTTTCAATAAATTGAGCTTATGAACGTTCATTTCAATGCTCTTAATAGTAATTTATTTGATTATATTCCGGTTTAATGTTGAAAAAAACAGCATTTTTGAGAAAATTGGCAAGCAGTTGGCAAATAGCAGGCTCACGTATTTCCAGACCGTAACTATCTAGGCCTTTAATGGACCGATCATGATGCTATTTAGTACGCACGATGGGAGGAACCGCAAGAGGGGAGGAGCTTTTGTGACATCCACTCTTTTGTCTTCCAATGGAAAATTCAACTTGAATAATAATAATAATAATAATAATAATAATAATAATAATAATAATAATAATAATAATAATAATAATAATAATAATAATAATAATAATAATAATAATAATAATAATAATGATGATGATGATGTGATGATGATGATGATGATGATGATGATGATGATGATGATGATGATGATGATGATGATGATGATGATGATGATGATTGATGATGATGATGATGATGATGATGATGATGATGATGATGATGATGATGATGATGATGATGATGATGATGATGATGATGATGATGATGATGATGATGATGATGATGATGCTGATGATGATGATGATTGATGATGATGATGACGACGACGACGACGATGATGATGATGATGTGGCACATTAGAAAAAGCTAAGAGGAAATTTGGCGGTACCATTTCAAAAACGTCGACATATTAGGGCGAGTTAACCGAGGTAGAGATAAGTGAGTTTCACTGTATATAATTTTTTTCAACGATTTATTCATTGAATATAGCATGATAATATTTTAAATGCACTAAAAATTTTCCCCAAAAACATGCAAACTATAGAAATTAAATTGCTAGATGAGGCGTTTAAACATTTGTTTTATCATATACAAATCAATTTTGTAAATGGTAATTTTACAAATGGCCATAAAGTCAGGATTTATAATGTTTGTTTTATTTATTTTGAATTAAAAGTAACATTTAAACAGTTTAAAATGTTATAAACAGGACCGGGTTTTTACTTCTAACGTTTTCAAATTTTAGCCCCTCAGAGTATTCACATGTTACGGACGCGTTTGTGGATTGGATGTTGGAAGTCGTTTCTCTTTCTTTTGTTATTTCTCGAACAGGAATTATTCTCATTCGATGTCTGCCAATCATCCTCCCCTCTTGCGTGATTTAATCTCCCCTTACCAGCAGGGTACAGTTCATAGTGACTGTAGTCCATCCAATCATTGTAATCATCGTAGCCTCTGCTGTTGAAGGATGAGGCATAGTGAGAATGTCCATTCTTATCAGGCACATTGTTATCCACTCTTCTACTGACATGTCCGGAATTACCTGGCGAATCACATCTTCTGTTGGAGTCAACGTAATTTGAATTTAAATGACCCTGTGGTTTTAAGTTCTCAGTTCTTCGTTCGTTTTCTCTGCTTATGATTGCAGAGTAGGGAGATGTACGATGTATCTTTTTCTTGTGCATTATTTTCTTTTCTTTTGGCTTCTTATCAGGACTTTCATTTTTCAGGGATTCTTTTGCCTTTTCTTTGGAATCACACTCCATTTGACAATGAGGCTTCTCAATTGATATATCCTTTTGAGGGGGTAGAATTACCAATGAAGCATTTTTCTGTGTTGAAGTCACCTCAGGAGGAACGGAAAGATGGCTCGCAAGGAGCTGAGCGTTGGCAGATTCAACTTGCTTTTTGACAACTGGATAGGGAAGTTTAATAACCTTGCTCAGCTCTCTCCTCCTTTCACAGTATTTCAACCAAGTAGTTTCATTGAATCCGAAGTTGAAATGGTGATTCGTGAGACTGCTGTCATTGATCCATGGTTTGTCCTCATCCTTGAGTGATTTTAGCACGTTTTCGACCACATCCAAATAATTGATTCTTTTCTTTTCGACGTTCTCTTCGACTGAAATGTATCCCTCAACCGAAGTACTATTCCCCAATTCTACCATTTCATCCGGTACGTTTCCACTACTTGATGAATCCACTAATTGATTCGAATCTGCATTCAAAGTCTGAATTGATACTACACTGCCATCGTGGCTATTTTTAGAAGTCTGCACTTGACTTAGATCTGCATTTTCATTCATTAGCTCGTAATTCGGAAAATCAACTTCACATAAAAACACATTGAAGTCGATTTCTGATGGAAACGAGTGATTTCTCGTTCTTAATTTCCGAGATTGTTTGGGCATTTTTTGATGAAAGAAATCTAACTTTTTGCTAAGAATTATTAGATCGTTTGATTATCAAAAAGACTGATTTAATCAAACACTAATTATTAGACTGGATGGTCATTGAAATTGTTAAGCTACTCATGCACTAGAAAAAGATTCTTAAAGTAATGTTTGATTATTTTGTTATTAAATTTAATTAATTACTTTTTGTAAAACAAATTATTAAAGCTTCTTATACATAAAAATTTAGGGATGCGAAGGATTAAAATTTTCTTGATCGATTAATCGGAAAAATATTTGATCGATTAATTTGAAAGTTTGACTATTTCTTTTTAGTTTAGTTGACAACTTTTTTAAGGTAGTAACTAATAGTTTAACTAAAATTGTTTAGTTGATAGTTTAGTTAAAGTTTAACTAAAAATGTTGACTTAGTGCAATACTTAGTTATCACTGCAAATACTCATATAAGTAAAACAATTAACTATTAAAAGAAATAAAGTATATAATAATCAAACTCATCGGTGATGCTTGCGAATCCAAGTCCTTCAATACGACAATGACAGTTGCGAATGAACATAGTTCTAGCAAGTTGATGAAAGCAGAATGCACGAACAATATGCTACGGTTTCGGAATAGGTTCATACACATTCTTCCTATCAAAAAAAGTCACTGGACCTGAGGAACATGCGTGACTAAATGAGGGCCTGGTGAGGTGATTTACTTCGATGTGTGGCTCGCTAGTAGTACATCAATCGATGCGCTATACTAAATGCCAAATTGAAACCTAATTTAATGGATACATTGACTCAATGACTACTCGTTTTGAAATCGTATTACACTATGTACTTTGTGTTAAATTTGATCGAAAGCCTATATTGATGAGCTTGTTGACCCCTCCTTAATCCGGCCCTGTTCCGATATCATACAAGCATTAACTCTCATCCGTTCCTTTGGGTTCAGAATGAAACCCCTGGCCATTTCTGTAGCTACCATCATCTTTCTATAAAAATTACTATCCAGTTATCCTCTAGGATAATGTAAAGGCAACACATTTACATGAGGTCGTGCAAAACAATAGAAAAACTGTTTAAGTTAATTATTGTTGGAATATTTTCATTAAGCGGTGCAAAAAAAAACCGACAGACGAATTTTTTCCTGCTTTGAATACAAAAAAAAAAAAAGAATACTTCAAAAAATGTTGCTATTGCAGAGACATGTCGGTTTTGGTCAAGGACCGGGCAGCAGATATTGTCCGATTATTCAATAATTTCAACGAGTTTTGGACTTAAACTATTTACATAAAAACAAATAAATCGATACTGGTCAAACTAACTTTGCAAAAAAAATCTGTGAATATATTATATTAAATGCAAATGAATCAGGGTACAATTTGAACCACAAGGACCTGGAATATAAATTTAGCATAGACCGTATAGGGGCTAATTAAAACAGACTTTCAAGTTTATTGGCTAAAAATCAGGATTATGAAATAATTTTGATAACGAGCATGCTCTCACCAAGACAATCCCAAAAATTTTTCTGGATTGGCAAAAAAGAACCCTAGCTCAGCCACCTTACCGCCACTTTTCCAATGGTATTTAGAAACTCAAATAGTGCTGAACTCATAAAATAAATGATTTTATCTTGGCTTCTTATTTAAAATTACACAAAATTTGCAACTAAGAATTTGGAATGTATGTTGAAAATATTAACTTCATTATATTTTTGAAGACGGACACACTCTATACTAGCGTGCAATGAAGTTAACTGAGTGAAATTTTAACAACCCGAGCAATCTTTTGTTCACGGTAACCACATCGTAACGAATGTCCTGAGTGGTTCAGTGATAAACTGGCCTCATAAACCAACAGTTTGTTAATGTAATGCATTCAAAATGACCACTAAAATATACTTAGCCAAAACATATTTATTTTCTTGATTTCAGTATGACCTCAATTATATAGATGGGTACAATTACATTCAATTTCGTCCAAACTCCATAGCAACTTGCAAGTAAAGATGGATAATTTCAAATCAACAACATATTGATTTTACATGAAGCCAGAAACAATGAGTGTCATGTAAACTTCAACCACCAACTATGCCAGCTAAAGTGAAGGCAAATGCAAAAAATTTGGACATGATTAAAAGGGCATCAACTAACCAAATTGTTTCACTGATGTACATCACCACATGATAACACCATTAGCTCTCCAGGAATCATAATTTATATTTATTTGTAATCTTATATATAAGCCTCGAATAAGCACGTTGCAATTAAAACACAATTAAGTAATTTTTCAACATTCCTTTTTGCATAGGAAAATGACTAGAATGAGAATCATGCAATGACGATTGCAGACTGCCAATATTTTCATGTATTGGGAAACAAAATCATAAACAACTTCTGCAAGACCAAGCAATCTAACTACCACTCTGCTCAACGTGTGATATCTACAACATGGGATGGGGATAGCTTAACAGTATACATACAACAAAGTAGCAGAAGCAACAACTGCACACAACAATTAAGGGCCATCATTAAAGAGCCAAAGGGTTATTGTAACTGGGAAGCAATAGAAATAGACCACTCTTTTACATTCCATCATACTCCTAATAAATGTCGAACAAATGTTTGCAATCAAATGTTTCTGCGTTAAAAACAAACAAAAAAGCTTTAGTTGTTTTAAAAACAAAATGAAGGAAATTGTCAAAATCTTTTCATTAGCAGATATTGAAATGAAGTTCAGACTTCAAACTTGCTGTTATCTGCCTGTCTGACCAATTCCTCTTCCTCTTCAATATTCGACAGCCTCAGCAATTCCTTTGGACTTTCGGCTGAATACAATTCTTGACTCCTTCGTTGGAAATATCTGGCCAGGTTGAGTTCTTAAATTAATAATGTGCAACTGAAAATGTTTGAACATTTAAGAGATGAGCTTTTTAATTTAAAAACTCAACTGAATTCAATATTAAGGCATTTCTATAAACAATGACGATGAGAAAACAACACCTTCAACTTTAGAATCCGCACTTCCGGGGAAATCATCTGGGGCGGTTTGGCTGGAGGTGGCAAGATCATTTGGTTTCCTTAAGTATGAGAAGCAAATTATACTCCAAACATGAAGCACAATGTTAAGGCATTGACAAACACATATTCTTAACTTTGCAAGGTCAAGACTTGTTCGCATAATTTTGCGTATTTTGTCTAGTTTATTCATGATGCTATTAAATATTTTGTTTATGAACTTTAAATATAAAATCATAGGAGATGAAGAGTCAGAGTATTAAAAGTATAAGTGTAAGTAAAAGAAGCTTTAGAGTAATGAACTTAACAATATGACTTATAACAATAAAGTGAGCCACTTGTTTCTGTAGGTCCCATGGAAGTAGAGAGCTGAATAGCTCATTTCATTCGCCATCATTTCAACCACAGCTTCATTGCTGGGACCACGTGATGCTGCTCCAGGTGAGCACACCATGATATGTGGGCTTGGAACATCTAGAGAAAATATTTGGAACTATAAACAAGTCCATTATAAAATGCAAAATATCAAAGCCTGCAGTGGACATATTACCATTCACATTATTATTACTATTATCATTATCGTCATCGTCATCGTCATCATCATCATCGTCATCATCATCATTATTATTATCGTTATCGTCATCATTACATTATTATTATTGTTATTATTTTTATTATTATTATTATTATTATTATCATTATTATTATCGTGTTGATTTCCTTATTAAGCAGGTTAAAAAATTGCACATTCAGCTTAATTAAAGCAAATTCTGTTCTGTCAAACTTGTTTGTGCCTTCCACGTTTGTATAGGATCAGATGATGAGGAAGCAGCCTCTGCAGAAGCCTCTGGTCCACTGCCATCACCACTCTGAGGAGCAGGAAGAACATCGCATTCTGACTTCTGCGAAATCCCTGACATTCGGAATTGACTCTTAGGCAGGGCAGACATGGTCATACTGTGGTACTGTCACAACAATCGATCTTCACAATAATGAAGTTAATTAATGAGTAACGTTAAATTGTTTTGTACATTAGCTAATAAATTGTTAGCAATTGCTTGAAATTCAAAGTGCAAATAAAATACTTAATCAATAATATTTGCATACACCAGGCTGGCTCAGCATGGACAAAACCTGGGAGGAGGTGTAAAGAGGGTTGTCCTGGGCACTTGGGTTGAATACCCCCATATCTCTTTTCATGGCATTCACTGTAATTACATTTAGAACAATAAACTTAATCATAACCAAAACAAAGAGGTCATTTCAATTTGTTTATGAGTAATAGCTAATCAATGATAAAACTAATTTAGGCATGCACGATTCTAGCTAATATAATCTTGTAATTACAAACTCCATAATCATTTATATGAATGATTATAAAAGCACCATTTTCTTTAATGTGAGATAAGACTTCATTTTCAGCCTCTGGAATCTTCCATTCAGGATTAGCAAGCTGATGCATAAAAAAAATTCATTGTTATTGCCATAATCATCATAAATGATTTTGTAACAGCTGCATGCATGGATATTTACTCACAGTAAAGTTCAAGAGGGACAACTCCATCTTCTTGAGCTCAGTTATGTTTCCTCCAAACTCCTCCATAGCCTTAAAATTCATCGATGAAAGGTCCGAATCCGTCTGGAAGTGATGATGAAAATTAAACTGATGACATGGAGATGATCTAGATTGATTTGTCTTTAGCAAATCCAAAGACAATTAAAATACTTTTATAAAGTTTAACACATGTTTTACTGAAGCTTTCAGCACCAATGAGACTTCAACGAATATTTAAGAACGGTCATTGTGACGTTCAATTAC
Organism: Whitmania pigra; assembly: GCA_021613335.1. Lineage (NCBI taxonomy): Eukaryota > Metazoa > Annelida > Clitellata > Hirudinida > Haemopidae > Whitmania > Whitmania pigra. Next base: position 21,041 of record JAJTWR010000350.1, read on the forward strand.
ATGAACACATTTGACACCTCATACTGTGACAACTCACATGTGGTGGGTGATGCCTGTTCCTCATGTTGATGTTATAATATCCGGTCTTCCTGAAGTCCAGGTGGGCAAAGACGCAAACATCTCCGAGGCCGTTGAGGGAGACCGTGTTGTTCCTAAGGAAGTTGACAATCATCAGGGAACGAGGTCTCAGCCAGAACCAGAGGATGAACGGTGCCAAGACTGGACTCAGCATCTCATTGATCAGGTACACCTTAATAAAGATAGTTTTATATTTAACAAAAATGTGTGCTGATAATTATTACAAATTTAAATGTTTCCACTGCTGTATTGATGAAATTACATTATTTTTAAATAAAAATTTAAATAAATTTAAATATATATATAAATAATGAGTAACTGTAATAAACAGTCTGAACAATAGCACCAAATCAATCACCATGCATCGTATAACAGAACAACATGAGCTTACAATCTTGTATTGAAAAAGTTGCGAAAATTCTTTCTGAACCCTCAGAGTGTGGGCGTGACCTCTCCAGTCATCAGGGACGTAGTGGATGTGGCAGAGGATGTTGTTCATCAGAGACTCTGGCATCTTCACCATGTTCTAAAAAACAAACTTAGGATCCTTTAGTGGTAATAGATGTGATTTATTGAATGATACCTTTCATGCTATCAGTAAATCATAATGAGATTGTATTACTAGGGAATGGAGTACATTGAGCTTTTACTTGAATACACCCTGATAATTTGGAAACTTCATAAAGATGTAAGATATTAGTTATTATCTATTATTTATTATACTAACATCAGTGTGACATTAATACCAATAAAATGTTTCTGTAAAAAACATGCTAACCTCATCCGGCACTAGGTTTTTTGCGAGCGTGACGATGATACCAAGTATTGTGATTATGCCAATCATGCCCTTCACAGCCAATGTATCTTCATCTGCCACAGTGCAAGCCAATAGGAAGACCAGGAATCCTGAGCATATGCTCATCACAAACCTGTGAGAGTTTATGATTAATATTTAGCAAAATACATTCATTGATAAGACTTCATGATGATATGCCAATAATAATAAGAATTAAAAAAAATTATTATGATGGTAATGGCAATGACAACAACAACAACAACAATAACAAAAGATAATTTTAATCTACAACATGCATCACAGATGCCCAATACCATTCACCACAGCATGTATTTAAACAAGCAGCTTAATTTATTTCACTAATTAAAATAACAACAACAATTATATTATTGCATTCAACTTCGTAATTACTTTGTTTCAATGATGTTTAAAATTAATGTGAATTAACTGGCTAACAAGAGTGAAAGCCTAGCAAGTAAAATGCAATTACTTGGATATTATTGCAAGCAGAGGAGACCAAAACAGGCCCATGTATTTCACTGCAGCTCTGTAACCTTTGTTTAACCTTTTGAAAAGATTCCCAATTCAACAATTGACCTATTAATTTTATTTAACCATTAAAAGCAATTAGAATCAACAGTGGAGATAACCTGGTATGGAAATCATGGTTGAGTTCGTTGTAGTGCCTAAGGTAATACTTGCCATAAAGAGACCAAGTCCTACTGCCGAGCAGGCTCGGGTCGTTTCTGAAGAGCTGTAAGGATGAAGGGAAACTTATTTTTTAATATTTTACTATTTCTATTCAATTTACATCATTGGCAATGGAAGATAAATAGAGCCAAATAATTAATAAAAAAAACTCACAGCAAAATTTTCAAAGAAAAAGTACAAGACAGTCCATATGCAGATGAAGGGGATCATGACAAAATTCACACATCCAAAAAAGAAGATTCTCTTTGACAACCTGAAATAGTTAAATAATTAGAATTCATCTTTTAAACATCCTTAAACTTCATCCATTATTTATTTTATATTCATTAAAAAGGGTATGTTAGCCATTCAATCTGGGTAATTTATAATTTTATTATCGATTGCAATGCAAACTTTTGTTTAAATATTTTGATTGCATTAGCAACCTGCTTATTATTCCTGTTATCACTAGGATGATCAAATGTTACCAACTTAACAACATAATATGTTAAAAACGTCAACAATTAATTAATAATAATCATGCAAGCATCATCATCATCATCGTCATCGACATACTCTGCGGCAGCTTCCTCTTTCTTTGCAAACTGTTTATATTTTGTTTTCAGCTGCCAACTGTTCTTGAAAGGAGCCCCAGGCCCCCCTGTAAAGAATGAAGTAAAGTTACGCAGGCATCGATTAACACCCCTACAACAAGTAATTGATAGTTAAGTGGATGATTACTCACAGAAGAGGATCATTTCAAAGTTGTACTTCAGACCAGAGGTGAAGAAGACACTTGAAATATAAGAAAACATCTTTTGAGATTTCTAGTTACTTTTATACTGACAAAAACATCCAATAATTAAGACTAAAAATATCAATATTAAACATTTAATCTTATATTCAAGCAAGTTATACTCCAGCATTATGTTATTTGTTGAATGTAATAAATCTGTCGTTATTTTGCAAATGTAAACAAACAATTTTACTCTGACCTTTCCCCAATAAATGGAACCTGATACTTCATTGGCAGCACGGATTTGTTGACCATTCCGATGATATAGTTTTTGAACCGAAGTATTCGATGGCACACATCTGAATAAACATTAAGTAGATGCACTATGATAAAAAAAAATCGATTAGAATTCTGTCTGTTTAAAATACAATTTAGAGATAAAAAAGTACACCAAACCATTTTCCCAGAATTCAAAACATGAATTAATTGATGAAACTAATGAGACATTACAATAAAAATATTGATGATGGCTGATGCAATTAATTGCACTTAATTCTGATTAATAAATAATAAAAAGAATCCTGTCATTTTTGCACCCTACATCATGCAAATATGAAAAAAAGTGAAAAGAAGAATGCAATTAATAAATTCTGAAAAAAATTAATGAAATTTTCAAAGAAAACAAAGCAGGAAACTGACCCAACTCGTTGATTTCATTTTTATGGAGACACATTTGAATGCGACTCTGAAGTTCAATCAACCGACTTTGAACATCCCTCCATGTCTTGTCGGGGAGGTCCCTCTGATCAATAACATTAGAAACAACAATATCAACATCACAATATCAATGTCAACATTGTCAATACGTCGTAATAAATATGAGTCACCCATCAACTCATCTTTCAACATCCCGACCAAATCAGCCCTCAGAAATAATTCTCATCCCAAAACAGGTAAAACCCATCAGAATAGGAGATATCATTGTTAGGGTCATGCGATCTGCATTGCAGATAACAACCAATGCTCCTCCCCAGGTGAATGCAAAAAACAATTAGGATGGTGGATTGAAAAGCTAACTTTTATTAAAATGCAAAACACCAAAGTTTCAAGGATTGAAATGATTTGCAATTAAGAATAGTTCAGACATTGCATTCCATTTTATTATGCAGAAATTGATAAATGTTTACTTTGATGCCTCACAATGTTTAGTTTGTGTTAAGAAATAAATAAGTGCCCGCTTTACTTATGTTATTATTTTATATATGGTATAGAATATCATTGCACCATGATTCATTCAGTTTGAAAACACAATGGGATTATTTAATATTTCTAAATGTCCCAAGATAATAGAATAATGGCATAAATTAAAGGATATCAAAATTATGTTATTTTATTTTATTTATTTTATTAAGTGAGTATAGGACCAAAGCCTCTTACCTGCCCACTATCAAACAGCAAAATATTGAGAAAAGAAACGAGAGGTTAAATCAGTAGTAAACGAGATAAGGTGACAAGTCATACTCATTGAAGAGGGAGGTGAAGCGACTGTTAGTGCTGGCTAAGACAATGCTATTAGGTAGATATTAGGTATAGTAATATGACTCAAAATTATTTAAGTTGAAACTTATTCAATGCAAACTTAAATTTTAAAGAAACTCTTTTCATTTCTTAAGTGCTCCCAGGTATGTTTCAGGTACTTTTAATACAAATGATAATATAAATATCATAATTTTTGTATTTATTTATATATATGCTGATAAGCTTCATGTACAAGCATTTAAAAAGTAATAAATTAGGCAAAATAAAACAAATATGAATCATTCAAACCGGTCTGATCTTCAATCCATCTCTGAAAAACATCCTCATCTCCCAATATTTGGTCACATTGAACAGTGCCTTCTGAGACCGAAAAAGAAGATACAATGTTGTCACTCCAAGCAGGATGATCAACGGAGCATTGAAACTGAAATGATATTCAATCTTTCATTCAATTCAATTATTCATTCAATTTGATCTTGCAAACATTTCAATAATCATTCATTCATTTAATTCAATCTTTTGTTCAATTCAATCAGTTCATCTTTGAATCACACTTTGGATCAAATAAAACTAGAACACTTCTCTGATGATAGTGATGTGGGTGTAAGATAAAGATTGAAATTAAAAGTTTGTGATAAGGATGTATTGCACTAAGTCACTGCAGAAGTTAAGCATCTTAACATAGATCATATTTATAAGAAAATATTGACTTGGAACAATATTAGTTGGACTTGATATCATCCTTATTTGGGTTAAATTTAGGATTTTTACAAATAATGTGACCTCATTGTTCTTTGATCAAGTGTAAAAGAATGCCCTAATAGTTTTATTTTTACTTCAAGTGTAAAATCACTACAATATCTTGCCAACCAAAACTGTGAAGTTTTAATTATGAAAATTCAAACATGAATCTTAAAGTTTTCACCTATGCTGAATCTCATTCCAAGGAAGTATAGCATCAGACAGAGTCACTTTGATGGATTGGTTGTATCCTTCCTGGAACAGCACTTTGTAGTCGACGGCAACCCCGACAAACAGAGAAAAGGTCACCACATACCAAAGAAATCTGTCCAAGACATTTGCATTGGTGCACAAATTAACAATTTGTCAGTTTTTAATGTCAGTGAAATGATTTCATAACAATGTTTAATAACTAATAGAAGGTGAAGCTAAATTCCCATGTGGTTGAACAATTAAGCTTATAAAATAATTCCTAACACATTCAAGCCAATTTATGAAGGACAACGCATCCATTTATTAACAACTTAAAGTACTACCTCTATTAATTTTGCACAATCATCAACAAAATCATGGTTTAACCAAATGTGCATAATAAACATGTAAAAAATAAGTGCCGGTTAAGTTACCAACAAATGAATAACATTAAAAATTTGCTCAATGAAATGCTCTGCTTCTCAGATTTACTCTGAAATAAACCAACAAACATCATAAAATCATCTGCCTCAACTTCTCCATGCTCATATAAATCGTACTCCATTCCTCATGATTACATTGAGCTACAAGTTAATCAATTAACTAAATGACAAAGAAACTGTTACATAAAGCTAACATGATCTGTAACATGTCTTCGAGAACCATGCATATAAATCCGTGTCTTTGGTAATACTCGTAAACCCGAGCGAAGAAATCATCGAGATCTGAAATGTGAGTCCATCGTGCTACAACAAACAGTTAAAATAGACTTTACTAAATTAGGCTGATACATCCATATTAAATTACTTTTTTAGTCAGTATTTCAATTGATAACATCATTAAAGTTTTTTGTTTTTTTTTATTCTTTATTCGAATGCTTATATTTATATCTATAATAACAAATCAATCCTCCAGCCAATTTAATTTATATCTGTGTTAAATCTCTAAATGCGTTATAAATAACATAAAATTTGTGCCTTCTTTTCGTGGGATTGTTACAAAGTTTTCCACCGGAGGCATTTCATGTTCCTCAGCACCCATCAAGCAATCCCTCTCGGTTTCTCCAAAAGGCGTCTGGTCATTGTTAAACAAAGGCTGGTATGGAACTGAGTCCGAGTTAGAGTCTACTGGACGATCCATACTTAAGCTTTAAATATTCCTTAGTCTAAAATATATTTAATTTATGTAGTTAAGTAAAAGTCAATACTCAAGATATTAATAATCTCTAAAATATACGCACTAACTGACGAGATGAATCAAAAACTGCGGAGAAAATCAGCTTGCATTGTTTACAATTATAATAGTCTGATCATATTGCGATGTTAACTTTTAATCACTATCTTGCAACATATAAAAATATTTTATGGTGCATTAACATATTTAAATAGTTCTAAAGCTATTAAACAATTTTTGTGTAAAACCATTTTAATCAAATAAGTTAACACATCAATCGTCAGTCTAACAACCTACTTGCCAATTGTTAACAGAAGATTTAAATACGTTGCTGTTTAAAAAATTAACTTACAAATAACTATATCTGTCTGTCAAGATATCACAATAGTTGACCTAAAATAATTGCTTTTTATTTGAAAAAAACTCAAGTGAGTTTAAGCTACTCAATTTTACAACCTTTTTTAATACTTAATTCACCATTCTAAGAATACCTATGGTTTTGCTTTTGCAAATTTTATTTACGCGTTTGGTTTGCATGCAATTTCTGATGAAATCATTTGTGATAAAATAATATCAGAACTGTCTGCTGCATTTTCAGGTGGAGTGAATCAAACTAGTTGGAAAGCCCACCTAAATGAAAAAAAAAATTTTTCAATTTTTTAATAAATATTGAAAACATTTTTAAAGCATCTTGTTTCTATTTAAAAAAAAAATAATAATAAATCCTGCTCTAAAACGCGCTAATCTCGTGATGCAAAGATACTATTTAATTTTAAGTCACTTATGAATTAATGTATTCATCTTACATTCTTTAAATCACCACTCATAAACAAGATAGTTTTTGCTATAATTCGTCTCCAAAATAGTAAAAGATTCATTATGGTTTTATGTGCTTTTTGAACGACCCCCAAAGCCCCACTAAATGACCTTAATATGTTACAGCTTGGTAGCTAAATAATTTGTTAAGAATTAAAAAAACATGCAGTTACAATATTTAGATTTCTTATATTAAATTATTTAATTAATTGTTAATATATTTGCATAAAGTGGTGGGAGCTAGAGCGGCACAGCCCTATATTTATCTTGTTGACTAATTTGCTTTATCGCTGTTAACCAAGGTCGTGGATCGCTGCTGAAGATGGCCGGTAAACGCATCACTAAATCCTTGGTCGATTGGGCTGCTTTTGCAGAAAGGGTTCATCCAGCGCAGAATGATTTTTTCAGGGCTTTCAAGTCAAAGTCCGATATGTTTGTTTCCAGGTAAGGGAGCGTTTGCATATACACTTGATTTATGATTATATCATATTACTTGTTGGATTAATTAATTTACATTAAATTTTAAACACTGTTATGTACTTGCTAATATTGCAGAGTCCACAAACTTCCCGAAAATCTTCAACCAATTGATTTCGAGCATTACAAGTCCAAGATTGCCAACAAAGCTATAGTGGCCGAATTTGAAAAAGCTGTTAGTATAAAATATGATTAACTGAATTATTGTTATAACAGATTTTAGATCAGTTAATCTTGAATGACTCTGGGCCTTGTGATTTCATATTTAAAAGTATTAAGAATGTACCAATTTAGGGAGTGCATGTTAGCTCATGAAAAAGTCAAAATCTTTTTAGTTATGCAACAGACTTTAATCAGATTAATAAATACTCAGGAAAATTGTGTTCCATCCATCCTGTAGTAAAAAGCAGCCATTGTTATTTGAATAAATAGTCTGGTGGTGCACACTCATTACAGATGATTAAAACACCCAAAAGATTGGCTAAATGTTAATATTGCATAATATATGGAACAAGAGCTCAAATATTTTGTGTGGCCCCCTTTTCAGTACAAGTCAGTTGCAGTCCCATTCCCAAAGGATAAAGACAATCTTAAGGGAGCTGTGGAGAAAGAAGAGAAAGAAGAAGTTTGTTTTTAATACTTGTAATATTATGGCGCTATACAAATGCACTTATTGTTATTATTAAGCCAATTGTATTGGTGTGCTCTGTACTACAATTACTTCATTTGACAATCCTTGTAATCAATTAAAGTGTGATCCTGATACTTGACATTTTTTGAGGCTGATAACTTATTTGCAATGTTTTTTTGAGCACAGATGGAACAAAGCAGGAAGAGAACTGAAGAGACCAAGGGTCTCATTGAATCAACTAAAGCTTTGGTAATTGCTTGAATTGTTTTTGAATGCTATTAATTATTCTTTTTATTTTGTGTTATCTCGTTCGTCCTGGAGCTTTGTAAATGGCTAGATTTACTGGTTCAAAATATCAAAGCACTTTGAATGATTAAAAAATTCCAATGGAAGTTGGAACATCACTTAAGTTGTTTTCAGGGGGATGCACTTGTTTTCTAGATATTTTCTTTATCTTTGCTGACTTTTTCTCCTGTTTGTCAATCTGTGAATTTGTTTTCAATATATGAATTTTTTAATCATTCAAAATGCTTTGATATTTTGGACAAGTAAATCTATGTAAAAAGTATCAAAAAGATAGGTTTAACTCTCAGGCTTTAACATTGAAATCTTACTCTCCAAAAAAAAAAAAAGATTTTTCTATTTTTTTGATGAGAAATTTAAGATTAACTTGGATTGCAACAATAAATGTTTAATATTTAATGACTGGCATGATCATTGGCATATCTAAATTCCAACTTTATGATTTCTTACATTTTTTTTGTATTCAGATGGCTAGGTTGGATTCCCTTCCAAAGACTGATGAGATGACCTGTGACATGTTGGCTTACTACTTCCCTGAGAAGGCTCTCAACCCATGGGAAAGACCATCATTCTGGCCCCACACCAAGGCTTACCAACCTGAAAATGACCCAAATACCAAATTTTAAGTTTCATCTCAGCATGGAACCCCCATTTGGAGCTGTCAGTTGAAGATGACATTCATTCACTAGAAATTGCTGGAATTCTTTGGAATTAAACACTTCAAAAGATGTATTTTTATAATATCTAATTATTAATGATAGATTTTAATGCATAACTCAGCAATAATTTGGGTAAAAGGCTTAGAATGTGTTGAAGTCTGCCTGGGGAGGTTCATCTTCATTTGATGTCTAGGTGATTCTGGATTTTAATGAGGGTAAATATTCGAATGTTTTTATGGGTAGAAGCTAAACGTTTGACGAGATGCAAAGTATAGAAAAATGGTAAGAGTGTCATCGTGCAAATGATTGGAGAGCTTACAGCGAACTTCACATAATAATACTGTGATTGATGTATGCATGAGGCAATAGGTCGGCTATTGCAGTTTGAAAATTGCTTTCCTTAAATTAAGCCCTACCAAATAAAATTTTAAAAACATAATATATATTTTTTTAAAAACAATTTAAATTGTAATACAATTTTTAAATTTATCAAAAATGTTCTATTCATATTAACTTTTAAACGTAAACAGTGGGAGATTAACTGAGGCTTCATTATATTTTTGGATACTAAGATATTTGTAGGATTGGAATAGCTCGTTTAGTTACTAGATCATGGACAGCGCCACAAAATACCTAATTGAATTGGAAAACATTGAGGCGGAATTGGTTGATGTAGATGAACAAATTAAAGAATTAAACAAAACAAGATCACTGCTAACACATAAAAAGAAAAGCCTTCAACGTAAATTGGACTCATGTCTACAATCGTCATCTTCAAATGCTGATAAAGCTCAGAGTGATTGGACTCAAAATGGTAGTCACTAGACTTTTAAAATTTTGGGATTGGAAAACAACCATTCTATGTAATATGAATTGATAATAACTTATTTAGATTATGAATGGTCAAAGGCATCTAAAGAGACTCTGCATTCAGTGTTTAAGATTGAAAACTTCAGATCTGTGCAGCTAGCAGCTGTAAATGCCACAATGTCTAAAAAAGATTGCATTGTTGTCATGCCAACAGGTGGTGGTAAAAGCCTTTGCTTTCAGCTTCCAGCAGTCATTTCAAAAGGTTTCAAACCAGTTAATTTGTTAAGAATTGTAAATTCTTTCGATAAGTTGCTCCATTAATTTTATAGAAACTTCTGGATTTTGATAAGTGGTCATTAAAAGCCTGCATTTTGAAAATTAAATTTTTGTGGACAGGTTTTACGCTAGTCATATCGCCTCTAATTTCTCTAGTGGAGGATCAATTAATGAAACTGACATCTTTGCATATTGAGGCTGCAACTTTAAATGCTTCGACTACCAAGGAGGAAGTGTCGCTGATTATGAAAAAGATGGTTGATTCAAAATCATTGCTAAAGCTTCTTTATGCCACACCAGAAAAACTGGCTAAAAGCAACAGGCAGGATTTTAATTTTTTTTTTTGATTTGAAATGTTATAATCCTATTTGTGACAATGTAATAGGTTCATGAATAAGCTGGAAAAAGCGAACGAGTTGGGACTGTTGGCGAGAGTTGCCGTGGACGAGGTCCATTGCTGTTCTCATTGGGGACATGACTTTAGGCCAGGTTTGTTTTGCAATGTCAATAGTAATATAATAATAATAATAATAATAATAATAATAATAACATCCATCTTTGGTCCACTCACTTTATTATTTATTTAATTACTTTTGTTACTTTCAGATTATAAATTCCTGTCCGTGCTCAAGCGTCAGTTCCCGAACGTTCCCATACTGGGCTTGACCGCCACTGCATCGTCCGATGTCCTTGAAGACGTCATGAAGATGCTTTCCGTACCAGGGGCACTCATCCTGCGAGCTCCACTGAACCGACCAAATTTGTTTTACGAGGTTTTGATTTATTGGATTTGTATTAAAATTTTAACTCATGAATGATGAACCACAGACAGTTAATAAATGTTTTTTATTAAATTCTGCTTGCATTCCGATAGCTTATTGATTCTTACTTTAAGTTTCAAGTAATTATATAATGCTGTTGTTCCATTATCTTTCTTTTGAAAGTATTTATGCTTCTTTCTCAGGTGCAAAAGAAACCAACTTCTAACGATGAAATCATGAAGAAGATTCATTCTTTGATAACAACTGACTTCAAGGGCAAGTCAGGTACTTAATTAATTATTTAGTTGATATAATTATTTAATTGAATTAATTATTGTATGTAGGCCTTAAAAACCAATTAAAATCTTCATTAATCATATGCTTTATAAACTGTTTCACAAAGCACCCCGTCAAAATAGCCCGACGACAAAATAGCCCCGTCGAAACAGCACCATCAAAACATAAAACTCATTTCATTTAATCAACATTGAAATAAGTTATCGGTTAATGTCTTCATTCATATAAATATTTTTTTTATAAAGATACATTGACGGGGATGTTTTGACGGGGCTATTTTGTCGCTGGGCTATTTTGACGGGTCACCGTTTCACAAAAAAAAGTCACTTTTGAATCAGTTGATTTATTTTGCTTTAAGTGGCTTGTATTCTCAGGCATCGTGTACTGCTTGACTCAAAAAGATTCCCAGGAAGTAGCAGACGACTTGAAGCAGAGGGGCGTGAAGGCGGGTTGTTACCATGCCAACATGGACGCCAAGGCAAGGAATCGCATCCATACAATGTGGACAGAAAACTCGCTCCAGGTGAGACCTGAATGATACTTATTGATTTTATGATTTTTACACAAAAGTATGGATTAATATCCATTTAAAATAAACATTCTTGAGAGTTAATGGTACTTGTTAAATTGTTTTATTCTATATATACATATTGTTGTTAAAGTTACTTTAATTGGTATTACTGAATTATATTGCTAATTATTTCATTTGAATTTCTGCAGGTGGTTGTAGCCACAGTAGCATTTGGAATGGGTATCGACAAGCCTGACGTGAGGTTCGTCATTCATCACTCCATCAGTAAATCCATGGAGAACTATTATCAGGAGAGTGGTCGGGCTGGTGAGATGACATTACCATGCAATTTCTTAATCAAATGTTTATGATCTAGTCTGCCATAAATACTAATATTGAATTAATTAAATATTGATAAATTATTCCAGTACAAAATGTCAAAAAATTTTACAATAAATTTTTAATCACTTTTTTTATTAGTTATTTATTTTTTTTATTAATTTAATTAACTGATTAACAACCATTTCTAACTTTTGAAGGAAGAGATGAAGGGACTTCAAGGTGCATCTTGTTGGCAGGATTTTCCGATATTTTCAGGCAGAGCACCATGGTTTTCAGAGAAAATACAGGCCTGGAGAAACTTTATGGCATGATCTCCTATGCCTTCAACACACATGAGTAATGATAATGATTATGTTGATGTGCTGTTGTTGTTGTTATTACTTGTTATTATTTATAAGTGATTTTATGTTAAGACTTATGTTTTATTTGTATTTTTATGATTCTATTGTTATATTTCAATTTTTTGCATTTATTTGGCTGTTATTGTGACTTAATGAAATTTATAATTTATGCAAACATTAAAAGCCATGTTTTATCATTACATTGCTGTTTTATTAAGTTTTCTGTTCATTCTTTTTAAAATTTAAAACCAAGAAAGCATGCTTAGTAATTGATTTCAATAATTATTTGATAATTAAGGTTATGATTCACTTATTAAATCATAAATTTTAGGAAATAACTCATTTGAAGATTTTAAACATTATTAAATATTATTCAAATTATTTAATATTAATATTAAAATAAATTATATCGTCATGCAGCTCTTCATTGATTCTTTATTCTTTCAACTTTCATTTGCAGATGCAGGCGTTCCCTTATTGCTTTCCACTTTGGAGAAGGGTGGAAGGATTGCGAATGTAAAAACATGTGTGACCATTGCTCAGAGGATTACTGTAAGTTGCAATTTGAGACGAATGATATAGTAACATTAAATAAAGAAAATAACCACAAGGAAATAAATAATATATTATAAGTAACTAATAAGCTTGAACTATTTGCTGATTTTTTAAATGAGTTGGGCTTTCTTGTATTGTATTTATTTGTGGCCTTTATTATTTTTGTGTTTGTTCATGTACCTCAAGGTGAAGGTCAACTTTTGATTTTGTTAAAAAATCCATTGTTAACCATGTGATAATTCATTAATTAAATTGATAAACTGATTTAAGTTGTTAATAATAATGCTCTAATGTCTCAGCATCTGAGAAAAGAGAAGTCACCAAAGACCTGCAGGAATTTTTGGAAATCCTAGAGAAAAGTGAGAAGCAGAAGCAGAGGTTGACAGCCTTAAAGTTGTTAGACACGTGGCTTGGAAAGGGCAATGCCAGTCTCAGGGTTGGAGACAAAAAGTCGAAGGAGAACCGGTCACGAGAAGATGGCGAACAGATGTTGGTTCACTTCCTCCTCGAAGGATACCTCAAGGAATCCTTCCACTTCACTCCTTACAGCACCATCAGTTACATCATGCCTGGTAACATTTGTGGCTAGAGATGCTTTTTTATGGATTAGTGATGTGATTGATGATTGTGAATTGATGGGCAGTTAGCAAGTCGATAAGGAGTTAATTTGTTCTTCTTATTAATAGTGTAATAAGGATCCTGGCTTTAAATTTTCTGATTTTTAATTTAAGTATTAAAAACTATTTCTATAAATTTGTTCTGTAAATAATGCTAGGCAATTTTTTATTCAGGCAACAGCATCAAACGATTGTCATCAGGGCAAAAAGTAGAAATGTTTTTGAAATCAACAAAAACCAAAACAAAGTCTCTTAAAAGGGATAAGCCACAAATTGTTGATGTCATTATTGAGAGTGACTCTGATGAACCTTTACCAAAAAAGAAAAGGCTTTGATTAATTCATAAACTATCACATATCTGTTTGTGTTGGGTAATTCAGTAATAATGTGTTAATCTCAGAGCTGGCGTTAAATTCTACATATTTATCTGAGAGGATATGGAAATTGATTCTTAAAGGAGACTGGAAAAAAATCATATCAAAAAGGACAATCTCGAAGGAACTACATTCTATCACCTTAAAGATACATTAACTGTAACAACCAAACGCTACTGCGTTTGTATTTTTAAAAAAATACGCTGTTTTGCGCAAAAACAAGACAACTGTTTGAGAGAAAAGTCTCGAGCACACCTTTAGTTTGGCCAGTTTGCTTATTTAGAGGGATTTGTTTCGCCATAGATAATTCCGAAAATATTAAAAATCTTTGTTATAATTTCCCAAATAATAGTTTAAGAGTGGGATGACCAAAACTTTGAAAGTTTCAGCGAGTATTTTGGTTTAACCTGCCGCTGATCCACGTGCCCACAATTCTACCTGTTAAAATTGTCATTATTCTCCAAGCAGTTGAGTAACTGTTCCTTTGTTAGATTGGCTTCGTAGCAGAACACAACGTAGCAGTATGTCAAAAGGCGCTATTTATATTTAAATACGCTTTGACGACATTGTCAATGGATATAATATAATTTACATTAATTAATATTGAATCAATATTTTCGAAATATTGACAATTTTGCTAAGGTCAAGATATCCTTGAAGGTCGATTTAATTGAAATTAGAGATTTAACAATGATAAGTTATGACGTTTACACAGAGTTTGGGGGGTCTTTTCATCAAGGTCAAGAAACAGTAATCAACATTTTCAAACAAAGAGTAATGCTTTGACAAAGCCTGCTATTATTAGGCAAGACAATAGAAACAAGTTTTAAATGTTAAACAAAGTGTTAAAATGTAAAAATAATTTATTTTTTTAACTTACTGTTGATTTCTACTATAAAAATATTTTATTATAAAATAAAATCTAGTTCCTGAAGAACAAGATAAAATGTAATGACTCATTAGCATTTTACTAATTGTTCTACTTATTATAACTGCGTTTCTATTTCTAAATATATTTTACACATTTAATAAAAATCGTTCTGTTAACAATTAAATGTTTTAGATATTTATTATATGCACATAATAAAAATATCTTTGATTGACCATCCCTTGTTTGGTGAAGCTTATATAAGCATCCATTGCGTCCAAAAGCCGTCTCTTTCTCAACTTTTGGGATTTGCCAGGTTCGTCAGCGCGCTTTGTTACTTTTGTGCGTAGTTGTTTTTGGCAAGGATTTGCACTATATCGCTGAGGGATGAATTATTACATAAACCGGATTTCAGATAAATAGTTTAAGTATTGTGCTTTGGCATTTCGAATTTTGTCACGTGTATTAAGATGGGCTAGATATCATTGAGCGTTAGAACATTAACCTGTGCGATGAATACCTGTATTACCTGCGAATTTAATATTTAACTTGGGGTAATGACTAGAGAGGTGCAAGTAGTATTCAACTTTTGTCGGTTGAACAATTGAAATTGTAATTGGTTAAACTTACAAAACAAAGAAAATTTGATTATGCAAATGAGAATTATGCACCATTGCTGAACTAATCACTAGTAGTTGTGACTGAATGCTAAAGTGCTGATTAATTCACCTGTTGTCATTAGCAACACCATTATACTTTGTTCCAAAGGCTGTAGCTGACATTGTTAATGATGATTTTGTGCTTTCAGTTCAAGTTAACTTAAAAGAAAATGTCAGCCTGCAACAGAAATCCAGATGAGCTTGCTCTTAATGTTGTGGACCCTGAAATGTTGGAGTTGATTAAGAAGGAGAAGATTAGACAGAAGAGTTGCTTGGAAATGATTGCAAGCGAGAATTTCTGTAGCAAGGCAGTACAGGAAACTTTGGGGTCCTGTCTGACTAACAAATATTCTGAGGGTTTACCAGGCCAAAGGTTGGTACATAGACATTAGATTATTACTTATTTTAAACAACTGACATTATGAATTTGTGTAGCTCTGAATAAAATTTAAGTTAGGAGTTAATATTTTTAGAAATAAACTGTTCCCTTTAAAGTGATTAAAATATAGACAATGCACTCAATCAATAGGTATTACGGTGGAAACGAGTTCATCGACTGCATTGAACGTCTCACCCAAAAGCGTGCCTTGGAAGCCTTCGGTTTGGATCCTGAGAAGTGGGGAGTGAACGTCCAACCATTGAGTGGCGTCCCGGCCAACTTTGCGGTTTACACGGCCCTCGTGGAACCACACGGTCGCATCATGGGTTTGGACTTGCCCGACGGTGGACATCTTTCTCATGGGTTCTTCACCCCTCAAAAGAAAATCTCTGCCACATCCATCTTCTTTGAGTCAATGCCTTACAAGTTGGACATCAACACCGGCCTCATTGACTACGAGATGCTCGAGCAAACGGCCAAACTCTTCCGACCAAAGGTGATTGTTGCAGGTTGGTAAACATATTTGTTTTTGTTTTGAAGCTTTAATTTTTGTTTAGTTTTAAACTTTGTTATTATGTAGCAAAGTTCAAGCGTGGACCTCTGTGAGCTTTATAAAGCTGTAAATTTTAAGGTGTCCTTGTTTAGTTATGTGTAAGTAATTAAAAATGAATAAATAGTCAATTAATCAATTAATGCATTTATTTTTTTTTTTTTTAAATGAATAAATGCATCAATCACTATTAAACATCATTTTATGTCCAAGGCCAAAAGACTTTAAATGATTATGTTATGTTGAATGAATATCATTGAGTTGAATCATTTTAATTTAAAAATATTATTCTACGTGCAAACCAGGTGTGTCTTGCTATTCTCGTCACCTGGACTACCAGCGGTTCCGCCAGATAGCAGATGACAACAACTCCATCCTCATGGCCGACATGGCTCACATCTCAGGCCTCGTCAGTGCCGGCATCGTGCCGAGTCCGTTCGAATTCTGTGACATCGTCACGACGACGACCCACAAAACTCTGAGAGGTCCGAGGTCCGGAATCATCTTCTTCAGGAAAGGTGAGTATTGATTTATTGCTTTTGTAATTTGCCATTTGTCAATATTTATTCTTGTTATATTAGGTTGGGTCGTACTGATGTTGCTGATCCGACTTATTAACATTGTATCATTGTTAATTAGACAATAGAATTTATCATAGGCAAGTTAGCTCAGAGGGTAGTGTGCCTGCAACAGATAGTTATGTGAAAGTGTTCGCAATCCAACTTGCACCTCCACATTTTTTGAGCTCCCTTGACTCTAACGCTTATGGCGCTATGCAAGCGCACCTATAATTATTATTATTATTATTATTATTATTATTATTATTATTATTCAATTATTGTTTTTGTAATTTTACAAATTATTAAATTTCAAAAGGTATTTAATTAAAGTGTTTGATGTTCTAATAATGTTAGTACATTTTTTATCCTTAAGTTTAGTAGTGCTGAAGGAGATGTAAAGACTACTTTGATCAATTAAAATAATATTTGTATTTTTGTTAATAATTATTTTATATTTGTGCATTTAAAGGCATCAAGAAGACAGGACCCAAGGGTGATGTTTTGTATGATTACGAGAAGAAGATCAATGAAGCAGTATTTCCTGGTCTGCAGGGTGGACCTCACAACAATGCAATTGCAGGTTCTTATCCTGAAAATATCGATTTCTGAATTGTCGTGAATATTTTCCGTTATCATTCTGATCATTGTTATGAATATTGCTAGCATTATTAATCACATCACTGAATGTGAGGATAGCTGATAACTATTATTATTTCGTGAAAGTTAATTACTTTCCTAATGTTTGTTTTGTTCCAACAATCTACAGCTGTCGGTGTGGCACTGAAGGAAGCTCTTACAGCTGAGTACAAGGAATACCAGATGCAAGTTGTGAAAAACTCTAAAACACTTTGTGCTGCATTGCAGAAGAGGGGCTACACTGTTGTGTCTGGTTGGTTGTGGCAACCTGTTTCTTTTTAAAATAACTTGAAGAATGCCAAAGTTTACTTAGTCTATCTTAGATTTCAGAATTTGCAAGTTTGAAATTCTTACAAACTATAGTGACCATTAGTCTCAAAGTAGCAACATTCAGAATGTTTATGTATATTGTTATTACATATAAATATTTTAGATGTGATTGTACATTTACAAACTGCTTCCCACCAGGTGGCACTGACAACCACTTGGTGTTGGTTGATCTCAGACCGATGAAGACTGACGGCAGCAAAGCAGAGAAGATTCTGGAGGACGTCAACATTGCCACCAACAAGAACACTTGCCCGGGTGACAAGAGTGCCTTGAGACCGAGCGGTTTGAGGTTCGGCACACCTGCCCTCACTTCCAGAGGCTTCAAGGAGGCCGACATCGAGAAAGTTGCGGAGTTCATCGATAGAGGCATGTTCACAATTATAATACTTTTGGGATTCTTATAATGATAGAAAGATAGAGGGATAGAATGTCGGGATGCACCTATTTATGACAAGGATTTGTTATATTTCTTTCAGGAGTTCAGTTGACAATTGAGGCACAGGAAGGATGTGGTGCCCTGTTGAAGGACTTCAAAGCCAAGGTTGAGAATGATGAGGTCATCAAGGCCAAGGTTGCTCAACTGAGATCAGAAGTTCAGGAGTTTGCTGTGGCCTTCCCAATGCCAGGATTTGATGATGTCTGATTATTCCATCATTTGATGAACTTTGACTCATGATTTATCATTCATTGTTTTATTATCCATGGTTTACTTTTTTGTTTTTTTATCTCTTTAATGATATGTCAAGTTTTGTATGTTGCTGAGTCATCAGATCCATCACATCTCAAAGTTAGTAGTGGTAGGTTCATTAGCATTCCCTGAAAATGTTTTATCTTCCATCTGATGTGTTACCATGCGTTGATGTGAGTTAAGCGTTCATAATTAAGTTTTCATTTGTCAGCAGGAGCGTAATGACATACATTTACATATGATTGACCAATTGGATCTTTTGATTCAGATTGCCAGTTTTATATTAGGTGTTGAGCATTTGTGGGGTTTCCTTACTAGCGTTATGTCTCCAATAAAACATTTGGCTTCGTTTGTGGTTATTTAAATAATTATTTAAATCCGTACTGATTTTGTTTAATTTCGAAAATTTTGGTGCTGGACTAGTCTTTAAAGCTTATCTCTGTCTAGCAATGATTTATTTAAGTTTTTTTTGTAAGTATTCTGCTATCACTAGATTTTCAGGGAAAACATGTTTCTATGTTATTTATGAATTTTTGGAAAAAATGGTTAATTCACTAAGTTGGATGGTCTGTGCCGTTCTTGTTATCATTCCTAGCCTATTGAACGAGGGGAAGAGAATTATTGTATTTTTGATGATTTTAGACTTGAATTAGATGTCAAATGAAGCAAGTAGCATAATAATAAGTGCTATAAATAATTAATCGAAATAGGCAAACCCCAGCCCCTCTATTACGGATACTAAATTATCGTAGTGGCAGTTACTTATTAAAGCAATAGTTTTAATATTTTTTTTAAATAAAAAACCTTTGATGAAATCTATCAAAATCAACTTTGATAAACGCGCCCTGGTCGTTTCATAAATTAAACCGTTCGAGACGTTTGCTTTGAGCAGTTATTCGAAAGTTACTTCGAGAGCACCTCAAAGTTCCTTTTAATTTGATGTTAACATTTTATTACCGGAATGACTACTCTGAAATTACCGCTTGACTACGTTGAGAGAATTAGAGAAATTTTTGACGTGTTTGACAAAGAAGCTGACGGAGAAGATGAAATGAGTATCGATGACATGGGAACTGTTATTAGAGCCTTTGGTCAAATTCCTACTGAAGCAGAAGTTCAAGAAATAATCGACGAAGTGGACGCTGATGGTGATTATTTGCTGATAGTGAGAAATAATGTACAACTTGTAAAGGGGAATCAGCAATTAGTATGGGTTTTGGAGTAGAATCAATCAACACTTTAACGCTTTCCAAGCTATTTGCATTCTTATTACTAAAATATTAGTTCCGACTTTAAACTTCGATGATATTCTTACATTTATAAGCTCAAAGACAGGATAATATTTTCCATATGAGTAATTGGTAGATGAATTCTGATATGAATATGAACCGCTGGATGAATTGATTGATGAATTGGCAAATGCATTTTTTTTTGTTAGGTAATAGAAAACTCTTGTTTTCCGAACTTGTCGATCTTCTTGCTGGTCTACCTCCAAACGAACGAGGTTCAAGGGAAGAACTGACACAGGCTTTTGAGATTTTTAAAGAGAAGGAGGTTTAATCGTTTATCTCTTTCATTAACAAAATTCTTAAACTTTTTAGCTAACTCAGGGAATTATTCTAAGTTATAATTAGTTATAAATATAGCTACAACCAATACAGCTTCTTAAAAGGCCTTAATGCATAATCTTCCGACCAGGATAAAAGTGATGGAGGTCCAAATATAGGCGGAGCAATTGGAAGCGGTTGCATGATGGGGGAAGATGATTACATTTCCGTAGCCAAACTGAGGCGTATGTTGACAATGTACGGGGAAAAAATCACGGACGATGTTTTTGATTCGCTCATCTCAATGTTCCCTGAAAATGCGGGAGGAATGATTAAAACGAATAGCCTCATAGACGTCATACTCGATCCCACAATCAAGTACACAGAAGCCTGGCTGGCCAGTCAAAAGGAGGATGTTGAGGTCGTCACTGGATTCTAGGCCTCCAAAATATTCTTGATTACATTTGTTACCACTTTGCAAGGACTTAAATATAGTGGTTCATTAGTTAAATAAATAGTACAAAAGTTTTTCGCCTTTATTTGTAGACGAAAATAATTTTTAACAATGCCTAAAAACTGAAAGTGAAAGTTAGCCGATGTCTTCGGGACTAATAATTCTCAGAAATACTTTTCGAAACACTCATCTAGACATACCACTCTTTAACGTCTTTGGAACGCTGACTGGGAGATGGATGGATGGAAGTTTGGTTTGGGAAGAGATCTGGTAAGATCTGATTAGGAGTGTTGTAGACGATTCTGTGGTCGAGAGTGGACTGGTAGTTGAGATGTTGGGAGAATCGTTGCTGTGCATCGTCCTGTCTGTGCAGGGACTTATAAGTTCCTTCTCCATCTGATGCGTTCTTATACTTCTCATACGGTTTTGACATTGACTTGACTTCTCCAAGGAGCTTCCTCTCCAGATTTTTTGCCTCCGCCTTGTCTCTGGCAGTCAAAGCGGCCACTCGTTCTTTGGTTTGTCTTCGACATCTCGATGCCAAAGTCCAAATGACGATGAAAACAAGCAGAAGGACCGCTGCAATGATGCCGACCATGAGCGTGAGATTCATCTTGAAGGAATCTTTGTCCGTGGGATAGTAGTTGATGACGTCCATGTTCCTCGAGTAAAATCCTGTCGTACGACTTTTATCTTCATTCTCTATATCGCCCACAACTGGCTTTTCGTAACCTTTGACACTGGAGCCTGTCCATTGCAGGTTGGGTTTTCCGACAGGATAAACAATGACTTCTGGTTTGTTGTTTATTCTGCTGTTGGAAGCTTTAGAAGACTGAGAGGTGCTTTTGGATGGTAATTTGAAAGTGCGTCTAAATGGAGAGCTCGTTGGAAACATGGAGGAGTTTGAAGAGACGGTTGTTGTTGGAATTGAAATCTTGTGCTGCTGTTTTGGTGTTGTAAGGGTAGAGCAGTCATCGTAGTCTTCATCACACAAAAGTTGCTTGGGTGTTGACGACGGCTTTCGTGTTATCATTGCATCACTGTGGTCATCATCATCATCATTGTCATCTCTGATGAACATTAATAAAAAGTTCATTCATGTTGGAGTAATATTGTTAATAATTAACAGTTATTAAGTTGTCATTGGTCGTTCTAAGTTTAATGTATTCGAATTGAGTTGAGACGCGAGTAATTTTGAAATAAACCATTCGTTAATTTTCAGTTTTATGTTTTAATTTCGTTTGATTTCATGAAGAAGTATTTTATAAATTTTGATTCAGTCTGAAGATGATAACTTGATAAAAAATTACCAAGTTAAAAACCAAAGCATCAATTTTTATGTTCAGTCCATATGAATCGATTACAAAATTTAAAAGTGAATTGCAATTTTATTCTAAGACACCAAAAGAGATGAAGCATGATTATGCTTGCAAGGCACGAAATTCAGGCGACCTCACTGCAATTCATTGGACTTAAAACAACTTCCATGGAGTGTCTTCTGTCCATGATTGCGTCGTAATGGCGCCGGAAAATTTTGCGCCAAGCACTTGCCCGTCGACGCGAAATTGAAAAAAAATTACAACTAACGAATTTTCGTCTAAGGGCACTGAACTGGCAATGCGTATGACGGGTAGAATGAGAGAATCTGTTATGTGGCTGGAACCACAATCAGGGAAGTCAGTGTACAGAGTTGAGGAAGGGTCGATACAGTTGACCTGAGAGTTGACGGTTGATATCAGATCATCTTCGTGAGGTGTGCTCTTTATGTAGCTCTTAAAATCAATGCTTAACTGTTCACGTCTTCACGGTTTGCTGATTGGTTGGTTGATTAAGTAACTTAACAATTAATTAGAATTGGTTATTTTTAATTTTCGGTTTTTAAGACTTGTAATTAAGCGTTTTATTTCAGATTTTACTTGAAATATTTTCCCATTTCGTGTAATAATCTTATTGTGACTTTTCCATAATTTTTTTAAATCTTCAATACGTAACTACATGTTATTGTGATAAAGCAATAATCGTTAATTATAACCTATTATAGAGTCCGACCGAAAATGGTTTTTGGGGTGGAACCGAAAACGAAAATAGACCGAATAGCAAAAAACAAAAAATTCTTGACGCCGAAAAAGAATTAAAAAAAACGAAAACTAAAACCGATTTGCGTTCTAAGCCGTAAAACGAAAACAAAAATAAATTAAAATAGTTTAATTTAGTAAAGTATGTAATTTAATATAAACAAATAAATTAAGTACGTGAAACTAAATTCATGTCTTCTCACTCTTGTTCATCACAATACCTCTCGATTACCCGCGCGGAATATTTTGAGCTGTTTTGATTTTTATGTTTTGACGGGGTCGTTTTGTCACCGGGCTGTTTTGATCGGGCATTTGATCAGTAAAAATCGTTATTATTTAAATATGTCAACTAAAAGACAAACAAGTGAAAATATCTTAAATGTGTTGTTGGTGAACGCTAGGAGTGTTTTATTAACGTTTATTTCATAACTATATTATGACGGTTAGAATTATTGTTAACGTTAGAGACGTGATATTAGCTAGGTCGGAGTTTGCCGACTCCTGCTGTATATATAAATATATATAAACAATATACACTCAATAGACAAAGCGGACCTAAAAACATTTTTTCGTTTCCAAAAGTAATTTCGACCAAAATGGAAAATGAATCGATAAATAATTTTCCTAGTCGGACCGAAAACGAAATGACGCCGTAAATGACAAAAAGTCACTATTCGGCGTCAAAAACAAAAACTAAATTCGGTCGATCCCTAACCTATGATAGTAATAAATAACATTAAATTAAAAAATACTTCGTTCTTTTGGTGCTTCAGAAAAGGTTGATGAGTGACGTTCAGGTTTTCATCTTCATCGAAGTTGTTTGAACCAACAAAAGGAGTAAAACTGTTCAAAATTGATCACATTTCGTTACATTTTAACTGGATTACAATGAAACATTTAATTTATTGATTAATTAATTAGTTGATCGGTTAACCTCTGATACAACTTGAGTGGTTTCGTATCCAATTCAATCCGTCCACTCAAAGATGTTCTGCTGTCTCCCTCTGCAGCCAAATCCAAAATCCTAAGTCCATTCACCACCAAACCTTCAACAAAACTTATTAAATTCAAACTAGCAAATAACTTTTATATAATAAACAATTTTCATTTGATTTGAGCCTTCGATTGAAAATGGCATAAATTTTAAATGAACAAGAAACTTTAATTCTTTGGAAACCTAAAAATGTAAGTGTCTCTGAAAAGTTTTTTCGTGTTTTCAAAAAATTTAAGATTGAATTCTTCAACAAAAAACTGAAAATTGAAAAAAAAGTGTAGGACTTCAAGATGAAGTAAAAACTGAATAAAATTGTATTGCTAGATGTGAAAAAATCGTTGAAATGTTAACTGATTAACTTTGCTTATTATAATGTAATAACAGCATTAAATAAATAAAACAAATTTTGTTTTAGGATTAAATATGCAAAAAGATATTATAAGAAGTATATTTTTAATTAAATGTCTGTTAATTCTTAATACTTGTTAGCTAATTATCAAACTTATTAGCCTAGTCAGTCGAGAACTCATCAACTCACCAACAATGGTTCCCTGAAATGATTTCATGGCTTCGTCTTCAATTCCTCCGATAAGGATTTCTTTTTGTTCGTTAAAAACCAACAACTGCTGACCTACAATTTTAATATTTAATCAGGTGACTATTAATTTAATTAATTAAGCAGATGAATATTCATTAGGTTAATTAAGCAGGTGAATATTTATTCAACTAATTAAACAGGTGAATATAGATACGACAATATCAGCGAATCAACCTGGAGGTTGGTAGCTATAGATGGCGATGTCATCGACATTGAGGGTGCTGTTTTGTCCAACTCTCAGGAAGCTGACCTTGTGGTAAAGGTCATCATTGATCTTGTGGAATGGTTGACCTATGCGGTGTTCTATGAGACCCAGGTTGTACGTGGCAAACACACTTCCGCCTATCTGATCAGTGGAAATGTGCATTTGTTAGTTAAATGATGTGGTTTTTTATTTTATTTCTTTCTCCAACTTAATGATTTTTTAAACTTATCCAATGTTCTTCTGCCTTGTGATTGGTCAGTTGTTTTGTTTTGTAAAGCTCATTTTTGGCATTAAAATATTGAAGTATTAATGTTATAATTTTTGAGTAAGGTTTAATGATTTCTGAATTCACGTGTTTGAAATTATCTGAAAGCATTGAATATTCTGAACCACGCTTGCAAAAGTTTGAGCTCATCGAGAACTCAGGAGAAGGCATGGTTAGCAAAGCCTTGAATCAAAAGTTCTGCAAATTAATATGGAAAGATAATCTGTGCTTTTAATTTTAAGTAATTAATTCACAAATTTCTACTTAGACGGAAATTTGAGCGACTGCGTTCATCATAAAAAATATTTGTGAAAAATTACTAAATGATTTAAATTAAAACATAAACAAATATTTATTTAGAAACAATCTATCACATCCTTGAGCTTGCTGGCTATCTATTTCTTAATTTTAAGCACATAATTTTCGCATAAAAGTAATTTCTTGCTAAAGAGGTGGTTCAAGCTTTCTCTGCGTAACGACACGTCATTTATATTTATCTGTTACATGCCAGCAAGGAAAATATTGGGTTGGCAGCTAAGTTCCCGCAGTTTTTTTAAAGAAAATATTGCAATACGGCGGGAAATTAGTTGCCAACCCAAACATCTGAAGTAGAGCAGTTTAGTCCAGTTTCGTCCTAAATACGCATCTAATGGTCGCCAAGGCATATTATTTCACACGTACCATTCCACATCATACCATTATTACATACCATTTCAATGCGGATGAAATCTCTCTGCCCAAGTATCCTGATGAGGATGGCATCTTGTTGGAAGGTGCTGATGCCAAAAGCGATGGAATCGTTTTTGGTGTCAGTCACTTTGATCAACTGGAATTGAATGAGACCTCCCTTTGATCCAAAGCTGTACGCTATGCTTTCTTTGGAGAAATATTCATTCTTAAAACCTTTTTAATAATTATTAAAAATTATACAATAATAATATAATAATTATTATTAATAAGATTTTAATTATTAAAAAAATCTAACATAATTAAGTAATATAACCAGCTTAAAATTCTCACGTTAAACATAATTGTTAATAATGTTAATAATTACAATATGTAAGGTCGTAAATGAAGTTATTGATAATATTAATAATCACATTACGTGAATTATTACTTTAAAAGTTGGTACATTATTAAACATATTTATTAGTATTATTAATAATCACAATATGTAATGTAATTAAACATAGTTATTAATATTATTAATAACCATCAGAACAAGTGGGTCCACTGTAGGATGTCAGGTCACAGTTGCATGTGGGACCTTTTGATTCCACTAGGACACACTGACCACCGTTGTCACAAAAATCAGAAAGACATTGCTCTTTGGACACTAATTAATTAATTAATTGCTCAATTAATTGTAACAAATGTGATATTATTTAAATTTTTTGAATTCCCTCTTAATTGTTAATAGTTAAAATTTTAATTTTAATTAATTTGAAATACCATTCAGTTTTTATGAAATAATATATGAAATAATTTATGAAAAAAATTTGACTTACAAAAAATACACTAAAATAAAACTGAATGTAACTTTGGTATTTATTCTAAGAGCATTTCAGGAATTCAGCACTTATGAGCACTTTAAAAAAATTTTTTTAAATCTTCACAAAGTCAAAGTAAAAAACCTGAACAGCCTGCATTTATGTCGTTTTTGAACTTTTCCCTTATGATGCTGCTTCCATCCCTCAAAATGTCAACATCTCTCCCGTCAAGTCTCAACTCTGACACACATCCTTCGAATCCTGACTTCATTCTCAACTGAATAAAAAGTTATTTTAGGATAATTATAATTTGATAAATTTTTGATAACCCATTTAATTTGATAATTAGTGATTTTGTTTATAATTATTATTTTTAATTATGAAGTGGACATTGCTGAATATTGATATCGTGATATTGCCTTCTAATATTTATCTTGAAAAAATAAATGGCACCTTTAAGTAATTGAAGAGGAAACTTGAAAGGTTCAACACCCAGTTGATTGGTTCAACCATTTATCAGATTCAATTATTTAACAATTTGCAGTTACTTCAGTTCTGCTATGAACTTTTAGGTTCTATGTTCTTTCAGGTTTTATGTCGGTTTTTTTTTTACAATTTTGATTGATAGTTTCTGCGATATTTTAAAATTTAATAGATAATTGTTTCCAGATTTTATTTAATTAATATTTAGATTTATTTCATTGAAGTTTGAACAAATATTTCAAATTAATATGCTACTGGCAAAAATGTCATGATTTTAATTCAAGATGCGTCAAATGAAATGTGATGAAATCTTGTCACTTAAAATTGCAGTTAAAAATTATTTAGAGATTCTTCGTTGAACAAATATTTGAATCACTAAAAGAAACAAGACTTTCTTCACAGGTTAATATCTTAACTGATTTTTAACATTTGCTAAAATATTTTCTATACAAAATAGAAATAATCACGAACTAATGAACTACAACCAATCACCAACCTTTTTAGGCAGAAATTCGTGACCATCGTTGGCCAATCCACCAAGGAAAAGGTCTCCATGCATGGTTGAATCCAGGTGTGAAATGAGGTCATGCATCGACGACGTTGAGTTCCTATCTCCCACTACGACGTTCCAATAAGATTTCGTAAGCAATTCAACTTGGGTGACGTCATCGACGCTGACTGTGACGTAATTTTCAGTCCACGAAACCGAAACCGAATGCCATTTTCCATCGTCAACAGGATGCTTCACTCCAACCTTGAAGGTTTTCCCCATGTCGAAACTAAACCTCACGTGACCCGAGGTCATTTCGACGGAAGCGTAAATCCTGTGCTGGAGTTTTTCCGGATCCTTGGAGGGTGAAAATTGTGAGGGGGACTGAAACAAGAGTATCATGGAGTCTTTTTGAGTGGTTTTCAACTGTGAAGAAGAAGTTTTGTACTTTTAATGCAATAAGTTCAATACAACCATAATTACAATTACATTACAACTAGGTAAATAAATGGAAAAGGTTTAAATATACTCCTACCTAGTGGTTTTCAGGGCAGCCAGGAGGTGCCCAAGTGCAATTTTTATGGCACTAGTTTTAAAATATTATGATGACAACATTTTTTTTAAAAAATCCCATTATCAAATTGGCATAAATTAGGAGCGTGATATTTTTGTCAGCGGTCCCGCTGGTATTAAATATTTTTCTTAAATTAATGTTTATAAACATAATTAACTTAGAACGTAGAATTTTTTATTATTAGATTAAAATAAATAATTTCTGAATAATTAATTAATGATCACATGTATTGCGATAGAATTTAATAAAATTAATAAAAAGGTTTTGCTCATCGTGTGCGAAGCCCCAATGTAAAAGCATTTTAGTGTAATGCATTCAAATAAAGTTTTGTTTTAATTTGAATTATTTATATTATTCAAAATAAAAACCAATTTAAATAACTAAAGTGGGCAATATGGTCGCTTAGAGTAATATTAATAATAATTATCGTAATAATAATAATAATAATAATAATAATAATAAATAATAATAATAATACAAATAAAAGACACCTTAAAGAAGATGGCAAACTTGATCCTGATGCGTACACGTGGTAGTATCATGTAACTCTCAGGCGTTTTGAACTGAACATTCCCCACTGTTTGGTCCTTTTGACTGTCAACCTGGTTGGTCTTGACCGGATCACCAGAGAACGCCCCATGGTAATAAGACACCATCTGGCCGTTGTGCTCGTAAGGGCCGTTGTCAGATGTTAGGTCAAAGAGGGCGTTCCTTTTGTGAGAAGGAAAGTTTGTCTTCCTGGTGAGGTTGTCTTCATCCGACTTGGAAGAATGCTGGAGTTTGTGAGGCTCCTTGATGAGGTTCTTCTTCACGTTTCTCAACAATTCTCTTTTCCATTTGCTTCCTCGAAGTCTCAATTGGTCTCCTGTTTTTGTGCATTTTATGGATTTGGTGGATTGTTGAGGAACGATAATCATCAGATGTAACATTTGCAGTTTGTAATAGTATTTTTAATAATTAATAACGTATTATATTTAACAAAATAATTGTAAATAAGTACAGGTATGTAATATACAGACGGTGGAATAATGAATATTGATATAATTATTATGCAGTGAATTATAATATAGTGAACTTTAGATTTATTTTTTTGTTCATCTAAACATCTAAATAATATTGTAAAACATAATGCAATCAAATGATTGCTTTACTTTTAGACGCAAATTCATAAGTTGGTTTTAAGCAGTAAAGTTATTAATTTGGCTCATAAATTATGCATTTACTTCAGTGTTTAACCATAATTAACTTTAAATAACGACATTTTAAAATTGTAACAAAGAATCAAATAATTTAGGCGAAATTAAGAAATTTATTGGAAAAATTCTGTCACCTCTTTGGCGGTTGTTTTTCTTCTGTCCGTCACCAGAGTCTTTTCTTGAATGTCTCAGATGACTACGTTCTTCAAACATTGACCAATTCATATACGTCGGTATAGGGGATGCCGATGGCGAAGGTGCTGATAATGATGGAGGTGATGATGATGATGTTGAAGAAAGGTGTTGTGCAGTAACTTCAATGACTGAGTCAGAAGCTTTGGCAAGTTCAACCAGCAGAAAGACAAAAAGGACGAAAAAATGTGGTCGATAATTAATTATATTGTATATTTCCATTTTCAACCGAATAAATACTTCAACAGTAATAGCAGGGGGTTTTTATCATATTGCTTTTTTTAAATTTTTTTCTCTTATTCTCTATAAAATTCTGATGTGAATTATTTAAGGAATAATTTTATTTTAGTTAAAAACCGTCTTCGAGTCAACCTCCTGTTTCGTGTCAACCTTCAGAAAGTGTGGAGAAGATGTATCTCATATGCGATATTGAATAAGTGTGCTCTAAACTTTCATCACCGAGCGTGGATCTATTCTTACGCGTCCAATCCTTTCATCCATTCATTCATTCGTCCATTCATTTATCCATTCATTCATTTATCCATTCATTCATCCATCCATTCATCCATCACATTCATTTATTTATCAAATTATTTATCACTCCGTTCATCCTCTCTTCGGTCCATCCATAAATGAATTATAATTTGCCGCATTTATGATAATTAGTTGTCAATAGCAACCACTTAAAGAGGCAAAGCTTGGAATGACATCAAATGTTCGATGAACTCCACGGCAGCGTGAAGTTTTAAAAATATTTCAATTCAGATTAAATGAAGACATTCACAGATTTCGATTATTTAGGATAATTTCGATTATTGAGTTAAAAGAGTTAAAAAATTGAGACCTTCTCAGGCTAAAGTCTCCGATGTGTTTGCAACTTAATCTGTTTTGCGAGCATTTTAAAAAAAATTTGTAAAAGCTTATAAGCAGCTAACAAATGCTCATGCGTAATCATACATTATTTACGTGTAAAGGGCCTCCGAGATAGTGGTAGTGGCAAGTTTAAAACCAGGGACCCTCCAGGTTTTATTAACTAAATTAACTTAGGGGTCCGTGGCTGATCAGTCTAGGAGGCTAACATTTGTGTCATCTCATGAAAATAATTTTACATTGTTAAATGTTGTTATTTTTCTTATTAACTAAATATTTGGGTTACCCGTCAAAATAGCCCAGCGACAAAACATCCCCGTCAATGTATTTTTATAAAAAAAATATTTATATGAGTTGAAGACATTAACCGATAACTGATTTTAAATTTGATTAAATGAAATGAGTTTTATGTTATGATGGTGCTGTTTTGACGGGGCTGTTTTGTCGCCGGGCTATTGTGACGGGGTGCCAAATATTTGAATAACTGAATCAATAATAAATAATTAATAGCTTAATAACAACAATTAACTCATTAAATATTATTCATTACTTGACATAATAAAGAAGAATGAACCACGAGTTTATTAAAATAAAAATAGAAAATAAATAAGTAAATATTCAATACAAAATATTTAATATTTTATGTAAATTTAATGTAAAATTATTTTATGCTTGAAGAAAAAAGATTAAACGTAACATCAGCTCAATAAATTTCTTAATTCCAAGGAGGCCATAAAATGATTAAAAGTGGATTTTAATGTCGAATTGTTGGAAAGTTTTTAACGAGAGGAAATGAAAAATAACAGGTCATCGAAGGTTCTTGTGACTTCTCACGTGATCAAACATATTGGAGAACACGTGACCTAAACCCTGAAGAATGACCAAATTGGCATAAAATTAATAATTAATAATAACAAATAATAATAAATAATATTACAAACTTAAATTAATTATTTATTTTAATTTATTTGCTTTTTATTTATTTCATCGTTTAATTTATTATTAAAAGTATCTATAGTATTATTTTTTATTAATAAATATTTTAATTTTATTTATAAATTTTATTAAATTGAACACTGGACGCAATTTATATACTATTATTTAATAGTCAATAACTATTACAATTAATAAAGTTAACAAGTTGAATAAATTTTATTGTTTCAAAAATGTAAAAATGTTCAGTTCGTTTCAAGTTTTATAATGTTAAATTTCATTATACAGTGTTATATTTGTTTTATACCAAAGTTTTGACAAATTTAATTCTGATATTAAGTTGAATTCTGAAAGATTAACTAAATAAGTATTTTACTTTTAAAAATATATGAAATTTTAAGATAATTTTTGTTTAAATAAATGAAAATATTCCTTCTACAACGTGCACAGAGCAACAAAACAAAACATTACAAAACAAATTAAACAAAAATGAAAATCAATTTTAATAAATCATGAAAAACAAGCGTCCACTTTAGGTAAGAATAAAATCCAAGGAATTGTTCAATGGACAAGGAGAAATTTAATTTATAGCTTTCATCTTCCAACTGAACAAACAACCTCCTCGTTCAAAACTCATCGCAGGTCAACTCCTCCCATCACTCACTCTTATCCAGCCAGCTCCATTGTTGTTCACTGATTCCTTCCTTCATTCATGCGTGAGCCTCTTCATTCATTTTTCTGTCCGTCCATTCATCCAACCGTAACATTCGTCAATTCAGGTGATTCAAATTGTTATTTATTATTAATTGCCAATTTGGGACTCTAAATTTAAATTAATAACCGTAATAATTATAATATAAATAACAATATAAATGATAATGCATTATTAAAATCTTTTGACACGATCATACAGTTGAAAAGAGAGGACTTGATGATGTTCCTGATCAGGAGATTGGTTGCGATTAAGGTGATGATAATGATAGCGGTGAGATGCTGATGTTGAACGGAGAGGATGAACACCGAGAGCATAAAAGTTGCTTCCTTTGTTTCCTCTGCACGCTCCAAGAATCCCATGGAAAACGTTCAACGTTGCGCATCTGAAATCTTTCCACAAGGAACTTCATCACCTGCTGTCCATTGTTTTCCAAGCCCATTTGCGTCATTTCCAATATCTGTTAATTCCTGCCGTTCCATCTAAGTTTAAAAAAAATTCTTTTAATTTCTCGTTTTTTACGATAAAAAGATTTTTGAAAATTGGAACAGCAAAAAAAAAATAGAAAAATTTTGTCGGTGTTTAAAATATTTTGAATTGAAATTATTTTTCGTGCGGATGGAAAGACGGATCATCTGTGGGCATCGAATTACACATCCATCCATCCTTCTGTCAATCCCGCACAGAAATCAATCATTCAAGCGGGAAATTTTCAACAATCTCTTCCTTTGCTCGTTCTCTCGCCACTCGTCACGTGGTCGTCATCTTCACGAGACATCACTTGTTTTCAATCTCTCAGCAATTTTAAAGAATCACTTCAAACTTTTGAACGTAAAACATTATTAATGAATTGTTCTCATAACGTATGAAATGAATGAATTTTATGAATGAATTGTTTTCATAACAACCACTAAGTTATCAGCTAAATTTCAGCAGTTTCATAAATCAGCATAATATTTATATTAATAATATTTAATAAGTCAGGAATAAAGTTACAGTGGAGTTTTGATGAACGAGATTTTATGGAAGTCATTTCCGAGGTTCAGCCATTTACAAAAATATTCTCACAGAAACAGGTGAGAAGATTAGAAGACAGGTAAAAACAAATTTTAAGTAAATTAAAATCATCCTCATTTGCATAAAAGATCAAGAAGTACTTTATTAACCAAAACAAGTACTTTGCTAAATGTCACTGCTACCAACTCATCTCTTGAACACTTCATAATGATGACAAATCCCAAATTAAATATGTTCAATTCCTACCAATGTCAGAGTAGCACAAAAGTGTACGTCAACTTTAATACACAAACCTCAATATGTACCTTTAAAATATACCTAAATACATCTCAAAATGCACCCAATCACCCCAACATCAAACAAAACTCCTCCCACTTTTCATTGAAATATTGAAACGTCATCGAACAGCTCGAGGAAAAATAAACTTTGGAAATGTTTTTAAGTGGTTCACGACGACCTTACATCATGCTTGTGTAGGCATCCATGCGTTGTATTAAACAACTCTCAAGGGTCGTTCACCAGATGGATGCATCAATTTCTACCCACCCACCACTCACTTCTACCCACCACCCCCCAATACTATCCACTCTTATGTCTATTTCTTCAAAGTTTAATTTTCAAGTAATAATAACTCGAAATAATTCGTGGAAGCAGAAATTTAAAAAATGCTATGGTTAGAAAGACTTTCGTCCATAATTTGAAGGAATAATTTTAAAATGATTAAAAGCAGTTATTTTTCTTTAATTAGAAACATTCAAACAAGATTACATTTAAATAAGATTACATTTAAATAAGATTACATTTAAATAAGATTACATTTAAATAAGATTACATTTAAATAAGATTACATTTAAATAAGATTACATTTAAATAAGATCACATTTAAATAAGATTACATTTAAATAAGATTACATTTAAATAAGATTACATTTAAATAAGATTACATTACAATTTGGAGGCGCATGTTTTTGTACTCATTCACAATTACTTTTTTCGTCGTTACCCTGGCCATTCTTGGTCTTAACATACGTTATCATCATCATCCTTATTATCGATGGGATATGAGGATGTAATTATAATAAGATTAAAATGACTCATTACATCATCGCCATCGTCATCGTCGTCAGCCTGGTAAATGACCATCTCGCACTCATTAATGGTCAGAGGGGCTTCAGGCGGGTGTCAAGTTAAGTCCCCACATACGTGCCTTCATAATCGTTCCCTTCCTTTCGTCACCATCATCATCATCATCCCTTCATCATCATCGTCGTCGTCCTCATCGTCATCATCATCTCTTTTTCCTCGTCACCAACTTCCTTCTCCTGTCATCCAGTTTCTCTTCTGTCGATCCGAGTCTGGTGAAGGACGTGTCCTTTATAAGGCGAGGAGCTTATCTCGACAAACTGAGCGATAAAAGGGACTCCTTCGTTCATATTTCAACCGCAACTACGCTGATGGCCAAATGATTCAAAACGTCATCGAAGTAGATTGGGGGATGTGTGTTTCAATAATAGTCGTTGTTGTCAATATTAATAATATATTATTAATAATATATATTATTATTATTATTATCATTTTATTTTTTCTAATTTTTTTTTAACGCCTGCTTCCCTGTTATTAAGTTGAATACTGTTTAAAATTTTTTATTTCTCATCTTTTTGTGAAATGATGGATACTTCGGAGTTGGTACGTGATGCTGAGGATGTGTTGAGGATTGGTTGATTGTTCAGACTTTATTCATTCATTCATCATTCATTCATTCATTCATTCATTCATTCATTCATTCATTCATTCATTCATTCATTCATTCATTCATTCATTCATTCATTCATTCATTCATTCATTCCATTCATTCATTCATTCATTCATTCATTCATTCATTCATTCATTCATTCATTCATTCATTCATTCATTCATTCATTCATTCATTCATTCATTCCATTCATTCATTCATTCATTCATTCATTCATTCATTCATTCATTCATTCATTCATTCATTCATTCATTCATTCATTCATTCATTCATTCATTCATTCATTCATTCATTCATTCATTCATTCATTCATTCATTCATTCATTCATTCATTCATTCATTCATTCATTCACTTCTTCAACGTCGCGTGGAACTTATTCTCAGTTGTTATCTAATTCCATTAAAAGTGCCAATTAATTCAATTATCAAGTGTTTCGGTTAATTAAAATTATTTAATAAATGTTTTATCAGGTCCTTAATTATTTTTCCATTTACAATATAAATTTTTACTTAACAAAAGAATTTTGATTTTAAGCCATAGCATATTAATGCCGCTATTGCTGTCCGTCACGATGATGATGATGACTGGGATGATGACGATTACGTCATTGGAAGATTTATGGCTGTACAGACTCCTGCGAGGATTAGACGTTGGCATTTATAAATTATTAAAGTTTTATTTATTTTACGAATGAACTTATTTGACTCATTAATTTTCTTGTGACATTTAAATTTATGATGTTCACTATTAAGAATCGAACTTGTTCGAGCTGCAATTCGAATTTGAGTATATTTTGTTTTTAAAAGTTAAAAAATTATATTAATTAAAAAATGTATTTACCATTTTATAAACTTTAAGATTTAAAAACCGATAGATTAAAGAACAAATGGATGGATGGATGGATGAAAGAGTTGAGAGGATGAGGATGAGTTGGTTAATAATGGAAAAGGAAGGCAGATGTTATATTCCCTATGAGAGCTCTTGAGTACCTGTTGAGGTTCAATTAGCTGGAGACAGAATGATGTTTACAAGTTCATTTAAATGGATGCTTCTGCTAAATATTACTTCCTCTGACGTCACTGAGACATGTTAATGCTAGGAGGCTGTAAAAGTGATGTGACATTTCAATGCTAATATGCTCTTAATGTCATGTGGCATTCTTGATGGTCACATATAATGTTTCATCGTCATCGTCGTCATCATCATCATCATCATCGTCGTCGTCGTCGTCGTCATCATCATCGTCGTCGTCGTCGTCATCATCATCATCAGCAGCAGCATCAGCATCATTACCTCATGTACTTGTCATTAAGAAACAGATTATAATCGTAGAAACGTAGAATTTTCAAATGTAGTGAAACATGAATTCTTAACATTCATTAAAACTGTTTTGCTAACAACTTCATTGAGGACCAATTATTAATTTATAATTAGTGATTGCCAATGATTATTATTTTTGTTATATTTTTGTTAAATTAAACTTAATTAAATCAATGATCCTTGATAACAGCTATTCCTGATTGTCTGCATCATTTACAAACTTTAAATATGTTTACTTTAAATATTTAATTTCAAATTAAATCGAATTAAAAAAATATTTCTTCCCGAAAATCATTTTAATACGTTTATCTTTTAAAATGAAAAAAAAGACACAAGTTTAAATTTCTCGGGCAATTATTCAAACCTGTCGCCACCTGTCGAGATGAATATTAGCGAACCGGAAGTTCCGTGTTTCGATTTACATACCACGTGATTGTGGCGTCATAATGACGTCATTCATCATTCTTCCATCTAATGCCCCTCTGACAATCGCTTCAGTTTGGAGAGATTCTTCTCTGAAAATGAACATTTCCTTCCATCCATCCATCCGTCCGTCCTTCCATCCATCCGTCCGTCATTCCATCCGTCCATCCAAACATCCATTCGTCCATCCATCCATCAATGTTTTCTTTTATCACTCAATCTTTTATGTCCCCCTTTAATTCATCTTTTCATGGAATGTCATTAAATTAAATCATTTTGCATGAGTTTATTTCTTTTGTCATGAATTCACTCGAACCTCTCTTATTATTGCTTATAATTTGCAAATATGTAAATACTACGAATAATTTTTATTATTGCTAATATCAATGTATTTGTATTCTTAAAAACAGAATTAAAAATATTTCTAATTGATAATTTGTCATTTAATATATCAATACAATACACCGAAACTTTTATTCCAAGTGATGGAACTGCAACAAAATAAATTAGATTAATCTTTTCACTCATTCATTCGAATGATTCATCATAGCGATGTATGTATGGATGGATGGATGGATGGATGGATGGATGGATGGGTGGGTGGATGGATGGATGGATGGATGGATGGATGGATGGATGGATGGATGGATGGATGGATGGATGGATGGATGGATGGATGGATGATGGATGGATGGATGGATGGATGGATGGATGGATGGATGGATGGATGATGGATGGATGGATGGTGGATGGATGGATGGATGGATGGAGGATGGATGGATGGATGGATGGATGGATGGATGATGGATGGATGGATGGATGGATGGATGGATGGATGGATGGATGGATGGATGGATGATGATGGATGGATGGATGGATGGATGGAAAGATTGAATTGATGGAGAAGAAAAGACATCGAATAAAAGGAAGGGAAATTGTCGTGGTCAGCTTACGTGATCAAGTCGTGAGCGAGTTTAAGGCTTTAATTTTGACATTCAAATAATCGTTGCTTCTCAAGGAGAAGCATTCGATGACAAATGGAATTTAATTTCATTCATTCCTTTAACAAATGGAATTTAATTTCATTCATTCCTTTAACAATTAATCTAATTCTATTTAAATTTAAACCAGCTTAAATTTTATTGTGGAAACATATTTCGAGATAATTATAATTGTCACGTTCTCCACTCGAAGTCCGTAACAGGAAGTAACTGGTAGTACCAGGTAGTAACTGCTACCACCAACCCCAAGTTCTTCACCAGAAACAAGGAATTCCAGCTAAAGCTTAATTTACACAATAAAAATCTTAGACTAAAAACAGCAGCAAACATAAACGTCATAAAATAATCAGCTCTCATCGAGCCTCTGTTTATAAACGTTCGATTTAACTAGCAATTCTAACAAAATGTCATCCAATCAGAATTCATGAAAAAGGTCAATCCACGCTTAGCAGATGATTAAACTAATTGTCCTTAAATTGATAATAATTATTTTAAATCACCTTCGCTTGGAATCTAAGAATAACATTGGCTAGCTTAAACAAATAATCGATATTTAATGAGATGCACTCGCTAAATCATCTTATTAATAGCGAATATAGGAGAGATGTCTGGTTGTCTTCAAGACTCAACCACGACAATAATTGTTCGTCATGAAAATACCAATCAACAAGTGTCATCATCCTGAATGAAGAATATAGACACAATATAATATCTAATATTACAACTAACTAAACAGCCAGTCATGAGAAGTATTTTAAATTATTTGAAGAATTACAAATTTTCTTAAATAAAAATTAGAAAATAAATTAGAAAGATGAAATGATGTCTCAAACTCAAATTAATTCCAAATTATTTGAATAAACGTTTCACGTAAATTTGATTATAGTTAAATAATTTAGCCTTTATTTAGTTATTCTACCAGCAACAAAAATGAACATTTACTAGTATTGACTAATTTAATATTTCTCTTCACTCATAGTCAAAAATAGAAAAGTAATATTCAGCTATTTCATTTGTTTGTGTGTTTTAATATTCGTCAGGGTTCTACAATGAAAATAACATTAATTCAATAAAAATATAATCGGTGAAAAATATAATCATCCTTCATATTCTGTGAAAAATATAATCATCCTTCATATTCTTGCTCTTCATCGACATCTGGCTGGTTGAGTTGTTTGTTGTTGATTCCATCCCTGTATTGTTGCCTCTCATCGATGTTCTCCTCAAAAACGTTTCCTCGTTTCATGATGACCAACTCTTTCAGTCCTCTGATGTCCCACGTTCTCAAGGACTTGTCATACGATCCTGTGAAGAGTTTCCCGTTCGCTATCTGCAAGTTGTTTTTAATTTAGTAAATTGGTTAATTTCGATGTCAAATATTCTTAATTGGAACCAATTCCTCGCATCGCATTTTTCTAAAGCATTAACAGATTTGAAAAACCGACTTGCACTTCTGCTGTAATTTTTGAACAATTGAATGTTAAATATTATTAATTAATTTAATTTATGTTTTTTTTTATTATTTGATCTAAAAAATTATGGGATGTTTTGATCCTTTGTTTTCCTCGACTTCCCCTAAATCAGTTTATCATTAAATAAATGTTTCAAATAACTATTTGTGCCAAGCGAATTTCGAAATAATTTAATTTTAATTACGTTAATAATGCAAACAATTTTTTTTAAACTATAAAATTGTTATGAAAAAAGATAATAATCGTCATCACCATCATGATTTATGATCATTGTACGTCAACCTGAATTGCGTTTACTGAAACATCATGACCCTTAAAAGTTCTCAGAAGTGTTCCAGATTTCGATCCAAAACACATGGCTGTGCCATCTCCACTACCGGTAAACACTGGAATAAAAATGTGATTTACCTTTAACAACATGTGGCTGTAATGCTAATTATTAATAATTATTAACTAACATTAACATATTTCCTGCATATCGGTTATTTATGATAAACTTAGAAAATGTCTGAATATCGGCCTAATTATTTTCTGAGAAAGCAAACAATCCAAGGATTCAAAGTCTTACGTAATCCATCTTTGTACTTGAGGACACTGACAGTGTGCTGATGTCCCTTATAAACTCTGGCACAATCCCCAAATTCAATGACCCAAGAACGAGCTGTATGGTCTGAACTTCCACTGTACGCCATCCTCTTTGAAACCTAGGTAACAATAATGACAGGCAAATGGTATGCGATCATATTAAAAATTGTAAAAATAACCCGTCTTAGCATGACAAAAGGTTATTTTTAAAACAACTTTAAATATAAAAACAAACAGTGGCTACGTTTTACCACGAGACAGACAATGGTACTCTGATGTCCTTCGAAAATTCTCAGTCTGATCCCCTTTTGAATGTCCCAACTCCTGATTGTGTGGTCAGTAGATCCCGTCAGGAGGATTTTGCCTTGGTAGTCCGTGGCCAAGCAGGTGATTGCACCTTGGTGATCCTTCAAAACGTGCTTTGGTCTACCAGTTTCGAAGGACCAAATAATAGCAGAATAATCGGCAGAACCTGTGATGAGGATATCTTTGTTTTCGTAATCGTTCCCACGAGAATTCGGCTCATTGTTTTCCCTGTTGCCTTCGTCTTCCCCGTAGTCTTCAGGCACAAAGGCAATAGGGTAAACACCTCTTTTGTGACCGATAAAAACTCTGAGACATTCGCCAGTATCGACATCCCAGCATCTGGCGGTTCTATCGTAGGAACTGCTGAAGAGAAAAACCCCCGTCGACAAAAGACGATTGATGATGGATTTGTGTCCGCGAAAAACGCCGATATTCCTGAACGTTTCCAGGTCCCACTTTCTGATAGTTTTGTCAGCTCCACCGCTCCATATGAACCTATCATCGATGGAGAGGCAGTAAATGATGTCTTCGTGACCTTCCAAGGTGCCAATGCAGTCGCAGTTGTCGCCCCTCGTCGTCCACAGCTTCACCGTTTTGTCGTCGCTTCCTGAAGCCAGAATAGACTCATCTTCGCTAAGAGCCATGACATTGATGCCTCCAGTGTGCTCATAAAACGTTTCCAATTGGAAAGAGTTGTTTTTCAAGCCAGTTCCATCTTTGGATGCATTGGAACCCATGACTTTCTATTCGTTATTGAACTTTTTTCCAAAATGGAGACTTACATCACAAATTGAAAATCGATTGTTTCGGAAAACTATGAACTTATAACAGGTATTTCCCAAATGTTTTGAATGAGTTTTGCCTCCTTCGCTGGAGAATAAATGGTTTTGTAGAGTAAAAACAAAAGTAATGACAATAATCAATCATGCAAATTATTGTTGCCACGCATCTTCTTAAAATGCCGTGCTTCTAGATTGTCAA
This sequence comes from Whitmania pigra, assembly GCA_021613335.1. Classification (NCBI taxonomy): domain Eukaryota; kingdom Metazoa; phylum Annelida; class Clitellata; order Hirudinida; family Haemopidae; genus Whitmania; species Whitmania pigra. The sequence continues at coordinate 61,363 of JAJTWR010000350.1, forward strand.
TTGAAAGTGCTAGCTGTGTCTGTGGCATCGAATTTTTGTCAACAGTTTGTCTTAGCAACTGTCGTTAGGTAACAGCAACAGCACCGTCGTAGTCTAATGGCCCTCACAATGAAATAAAGGAATGGTTGTAGCCGCCTCCATTTAATTTTGGAGATTTAAGGTGCTCATTCGCTATTTGCAAACATTCCATTGGTTGAGAGGAAAAAGTTAATAGTGCAAAATTTTATTTGAAACAAATAGCAGAAAAATATCTAACCGTTTAATAACCAGTTTTTTTTTTTATAACATCAGGAAATTAAATGGTTTTCGTCTTTTTTAAAGCTGTCACTTGTTTCTGATTGTAAATGGTCATTCAAGTTAACGATATCAAAGAAATTGATGTAAAATTGCATCATAATCAAATTCTAGACAATTAGAAATTATGTATTTTAAACTTTGGAGACGATAAGTTAGATCAGAGTAGTATACTGTCACAATTTAAACTAATTTTTAGTTTCATTGCATATTTTATCGCAGTAATACCACATCTCGAAAAACATTTGTCTACGCGAGTAAATACATTTGCATGACCCCAATGGCAATGGCGTATAACAGCAGGATGTTATTCACTTCTGAACGAACGAGTCGCTTTTTCCTTTTTAATTTAATGAAGAACCTTAAAAATATAATTACTTTATTACTATTCCTGCTCTACTACTAAGCGCGCTCAACCAGAGGTTAAACGACTAATATCCAGATAGGATTAGTGCTTTCATTATCTAATTAACTAGAAATGAATCATAAAATTGAATTAAAGGCCAGTTTAAAATAGGCAATTTTAAATTTGTCTCTTAGTGGCACCGACTCTGTTCAAAAGTTGAGGTGACATTTCAAAATAAAATGAATCCATTTCAATTCGTTAACGCCATTACCAGCCACATTTTGAAGTTCTAAGCTGCCAGGGTTTGTATAATTTGATAGTTCACGTGTGTAACTACAGCCATCCTGAGAAATAATTGACATTTGTTTCCTGGAAGCTATCAGTTACATTTGGTCACCTTTGCTTAAGAATGTCGTCTCCTATTTAAATAGAAATACATTGCCCGATCCATATCGCTTGCTTGATGTTAAAATGATTTGACTATTGTAGAAAGTGCGTCGATCATTTAACTGAAAATGAAACAGTCAAACCAATATTAGTTCAGGGAATTCTCTGCCTAACTGAAACATATTCTCCCCTCTAAAGGAGTTAAAGAAATGAAACAAAACTCGCTCACAAATAATGAAAATACAAGTTTTAATAACATCCAATATTTTTAAATGTCTCAATTATTGAAAATTTCTAAACATTTATGTCGATAAGTAACAGTTTGTGAATATATTTCTTGAGTTGTTTGAAAAAAAAAGATTGATTCCTTGCAAACATTGTTCCCATGCAAGAACATAAAAATTGTATAATGTCAAGAGCTTTTGTACAAAATAATCCAAAAATAATATTTTCAAAAACACAAAATTCAAGATATCAGTTGCATGAGAGCTTAAAGCACGTGCATAAACAAATATCATAACATATCACACATCCACACTTGAACTAAATGCTGACAGGTGCATGTGGAAGATGGGGAAAGGCCATGGCATTGCTCACTAATTATGAAAGGTGGAGTAATTACTCTATGAGTTAACTAATAAAAAGTTATATTGAATAATAAGAAATTAAAAAGTAACATATATAACCCAGCTGGCAGGACATGGTTTGGTCTCAAACTTCTCTCACATTTTATAGATAGTTCATCTGGAATAATCCAGTTTCTATTTGTGGATATTTTTGGAAAATTTAAACGGCATCTGCAGCTTCGATGAAAGTCGGACCTTCGATCTCTGGGGTTTCGTGAAAAGGCGAAAACCATTTGTAGGAGAACTTGCCACCAAACACCTCCCTGAGGCTCATTTTGCATGTTTTTCGTTTCCTATTTTCCCTCTTCAAGGACTCGATGCCCTGGTGAAATAATGGATGTTTTCAATGAAATAATGGATGTTTTCAGTAAAGTAATGGATGTTTTCAGTGAACAATCATTTAAATCACTCGATTATTTGGTTTCAATTTCTTGAATATCTCAGAAAATAAGTTATTGTACATAATCGTTCATGAGATCCCATATTTTGTGAATACAAGTTAAATGCTGACTGAGTTATTGCGGCTGATATCACAAGTGGAAAAATATAAACTTATAACATTTTTATAATGAAACTGATTAGTGAACATTGTCACATCAAAATTAAAAGAAGCAAAAACAATACTGATTTATTGAATACTTTCAACTTAATGCAATCTTGATTTGCATAACTAAAATTAAAAGAAGCAAAAACAATACTGATTTATTGAATACTTTCAACTTAATGCAATCTTGATTTGCATAACTACCTTACAAAACACCATGCCAACCGAGTAACGCTTACGTCGTTTTGAAAAAATTACGACACGCAAGAAATGCTAACGGTTTGATCGGAGCAGATGGAGTTCATCTGAGTGCCGCACATGATTGCAGTGAAGAGGCCGAACATGAGACTCTCCATGAGCAGGCAGATGGAAATCAACAGGGTTGCTGTCAGCGAGAAGTAACAACCTGCAATCAAACGATTTGATCCATTTTATTACATTTATAATGTTTTCGAATAATATTTTTATTCTTAATTCATATTCTATGTTAATTTTAAGTACATATAAAATCGTATAAATAAATCCTTGCAATGTGTTACAGTCAATATTTAAATATTTTTAGATAATAACGGAAATCTAGCATAGCATTCCATGCATTTCAAGAATAACAACACCAGAAATGAGATGCCTCCCATAGCAAGCTAAATAATGGCATAAATAATTGTTAAAAGACGAAATAATACGAAACAAAGTGTAATGAAACATGAAATAATTAATTTAACGTGGGGTTACACGTGTGACATGTTGGAACTCAGCATGCGTGGAACATTGAATTGTTGGAGAAATGTTCTTTAAATGAACTCCTAGTGGCACAATGACTACTTGGAATATTAAGCCATCCAAAAAATTGAGTTCATCCATTCAGTTTGTGGAGTCTCTTTGAAATTGCATTCAAAATTAAAAAGCACGCCATAGAAATATATTTTTAGTAAATATTTTACATAAACATCAACCAAATTCAGTTTGCACAAGCAGGGCGAATACTGTTTTACAAAACAATTTTTCCAATAATCCCATAAATATTTAATCCTAAATATTCAATAGCAATCATCGTTATCTAAGAAGATAGCAATCAGCACATCCATGAATATTACTGTTAACAATCAGCTTGTGAATGACAACAAGCATATCCATAATAACAATCAGCAGCTGACGAGGTTAACGAATTATTCGTGCTTTCTACTCGCAAACATATTTCTCACCTTGCAGATTTTCAGAAAATCCTGCATGAATATTTAATAAGCACATGAAAACCTTTTCATTGAGAATTATTGATTTTGGAGCCTCAATGTGCTGTACATGCAAATATTGACTGATTAATGTGAATATACCAACCACTGATCGGTATGAATGTATGGATAGCCGTTATTTATGTTTTTTACATTTATTTTGATTAAATCACTTCTGGTTTATATCATTAACTTCACATAAGCAATCTGTTTTCTTGCTCCAATTTCATTATTTTTGAAGATTGGAAAGTTAAATTAGTAGCACACAAAAAAGAAATATGACTTCAACAAAATTATAAATAAAGTCTATTTTAAAATATATTGAACAATTATTTCTGAATAATTAAGAATCCGTTTTATGAAAATGTCAAAAAAATTATTAAAAATGTTTCGAAACAAACTTTCTAAGGCACCAGAAAGGCAACTGATGAGTGTTGTAAGAGAAATGGCAAAACCATAGCAGGACATGAGGCACACATAACCCTGAAACAATAATCAGCTTTCATTCAAATCAATCTGACTAAGATATGTTTCTGTCTATGGATTCCAATGCCACTTTGTCTTTTATACTTGTAGCATCATTGACAAAGTCATCATCATTTTAATTTATAATTTTTCAGATTAAAAGCAATTTCAGCATTATTTTATAATCATAACCAGCAACAGTTCTGTTTGCTGAAACTCAAGAAACCTTAGAAGAAAGTATGTAATGTATAAAAGCATGCCATCGAACAGATGTTGAATGTAAGTATTACTTAATAATATTGATAATAACATATTGAATGTAAATATTATTTAATAATAACATAATGAATGTAAATATTATTTAATAATATTGCTAATAACATATTGAATATAAATATTATTTAGTAATATTGATAATAAAATTCAACCTACAGTAAACAAAACGAAGAACTTCTGGTTGAATTCACCGACGCAGTTGTTTATCCATGGACAGTGGTGATCCATTTTTCGAATGCACCTTTGGCAAACACTGGAATCAAATTTTAAAGACAAATGTTATTATTTTTCCCAGTAACAATAGCATTAATTATTTGTTAGCAACATTCTAATTTACAAAGTACAATTCTTTTGGAATGAAACTCTAAAAGTAACTACTTGTCCAAGAACAAAATACAAAAGCATTGAAATGTTTAAACCTGCAATGGTGAGCACGATCAGGTTTTATGGAGTCACACTTCACGCATTTGAGTATCTGCTTTCCATTGGACAAATCCAACTTCAAAATGTTTTCCTCTGTGGCATTTCCTCGTGGAACCGTGCCCTGTTTGGATGGAATACTAAAAAATGACTGAATTGATGAAATAAATTGATTAAGTAAAATTATTGAAGTGGTTACATGACATGGAACTTAACAACTTGTAAATGACAGTTATATATTATTTAATAAAAAATTCTTACATGTACATGTTTAATAACATGCCATAACTGAATCATTTTATTTGTAATTCTTTCAAAAGTATTTTCAATATCAATATCAACCATTCTTAAATTCTGAATTCCTAAGCTACATAAGCTTTGTTATGTTGGAAGAAAATCTTACTGGATCTGAAAACATGCACTTGCAATGACTTATGAAAGCCAATGAGGAGATGACAAGTGTCACAAGAATATTGATGCAAGTGACAGCTGTGATTTTGTTACTGGAGAGACAGTTGAGAATGATCAGTAACTCTCCAACAAATATGAAGAACCATGTGAAACCAGCAGCTATGTAACCACCAATGTCTTTTACACACCACAATCTTGTGCAGTATTTCATCGGTACTGGAATGCCACATCTCCTTAGGATCTTATTCAGGTTCCAAACAGTGGTGGTCGGCTTGTATAAGCTACCATCGCCAAAATGAGCATGATAATGCTGAGTGACATTTTCTTGGGGTGCGATGATTTCGCCTTGTACGGCTTGTGGATTCATGATGGAGGATGGACCTGCAAATCGCATATCGGGTGATCTCTGATAAACCTGATTTCTCTGAAAATCGAAATCATAATGTCCAAATCCATTAATCATTTGTGGGGCGAAAGCAGCTACGAGATCGATAATAAACCGCAGATTTGAAAAGTAAACAAACTTGATGCCACACCTGTCATGGTTAAGCGCTTAATATCACCACTAAAAATTGTTTGACCAAATGTAATTAAATGCAGTTGAAATTTGAAGAAATTTAAAATAATTTATTAAAAAAAATATTTACCATTTTTGACTAAAAGTCTCTTTCTAGATATCTTGTCTTCTCATTCATAACTTTTTAAGTTTTACCTAGTGATATGCTTCTTAGTTAACCCGTTTCAGATGCCAGACAGAATGTATTCTTTTGTCTCAAAATTCAGTCTACCTCTGTCAACTATGCTTGGAATTTGAAGTTCAATTGTATGATGGACATCAAATAGAATTCAAGTTTTTCTGATGAAATTTAAATGGGATTACAAAGGTTTTTCTACTTGATACTATTCTAGTACGTTTCATGTTTAACAAAGCATTTGCGCATTCAAAAAAATATTGACGATTTATTAATGTAAAACAAATTAATGAAACACTTTGTTTTCCTTTGAATTATATTTGGACTTGAATTGCATTTAATTCTAATATATAAATGGTCACTTAAATAACAGCTAATGAAACTCTAAGAAGTTTATTTTATTTTCTGCAAATATTTCTAATTTGCATATTGTAAATGCCAGTGGCGCAACTAGGGGGGGGCAGGGGGGGGCGCAAGCCCCCCCCAGGCCTAATAGGAGAGACCCTGCAATTTTTCCAAATCCGATCAGTTTTTTTTGGTGGGGGGGGGGGGGGTAAGGGGATTTAACTGGTTTGAAACTTTGAGACAGAAGATAGTCAAACTCATTAATAAATTATTAAAGATACAAAATAAGACTGTAGACAGAAGATAGTCAAACTCATAATAATAATAATAATCTGTTCTATTTTTAATTCTTTATTAATTATAATTGGTAGTTTTGATTTAAACAGTTTCAAAAATTTTTCGACTGCGTCGGGCTTTCGTCCCTTGTCTAAACTTGAGCTCCCCCCTCAGCATTTTTCGCTGGTTATCTGATGATCAGATAATGTCGTTTTGACAACCCTGCCTTGGCTGCTCTTGATGCTTTGCAGAATGGCACAATGACTCCCGAGCTTTCGGAATTCTGTAACCTTCATGGAAAAGACGCTGAAACTGTGCAAAGACAGCTCCAATTCACATCGACAAGTTTACGTGCTGATCAGTCTGACCCCAATGCGTGTATCGAACTACAAGATCTTTTCTGTGCCACAAGCATTCAGCCCGAGTTGCATATGCTCGATGTTGCTCTTACTCAGACATTTACGTCATCAGATGCAGAAAGGGCATTTTCTAAACTTCGCCTTATTAAAAGTCATCTCGGGACGACTATGTCTGCCTGTCGTTTGCAAAGTTTATTGAGAATATCTGTGAACAAAACAACTACTGCACTTCTTCCAGTAAATAAAATGGTGAACAGATTTTCACAGATTGATCGAAAAATTATTTTGTAACTGTAAACACATCAAAATGTAATTTAGACTACAACATTTCAAAATTGTTTTAAACTGTTTAGGATCTTAATTTTATACATAATTTAGATTAGGTGAAATGTTTAGGATATCAATCATATCATATTACAATTTTAAACATATCATAAACTTTTTTTTTACAGTTGCTTTAACTGGCTTGAAACTTTGAAACAGAAGATAGTCAAGCTCATTAATAATTATTAAAGATACAAAAAAAGACTGCAGACTTATAAATAAAAACTTATAATAATAATCAGTTCTATCTTTAATTCTTTATTAATTAAAATTAGTAGTATTGATTTGAACAGTTTCAAAAATTCTTCGACTGCGTCGGGCTTTTCTAAACTTGAGCCCCCCCCAGCATTTTTCGCTGGTTGCGCCCCTGGTAAATGCAGTTAATTTATACATCGCCACATGCATAGCGTCAGAGGCGCTTCATATGACCATTAATATGCCGCCCCTTTCCCAAAGAGCACTTGTGGAAAATAGGTTTCGAATGACGCACTACGACTGTTATCATCATATTATCATATTATCATATTATCATATCATCATATTATCATATTATCATATTATCATATTATCATATTATCATATTATCATATTATCATATTATCATATTATCATATTATCATATTATCATATCATCATATCATCATATTATCATATTATCATCATATGCAAGAACGCAACCCATTCGGCAACTCGCACATTTGATATAATTTAATAGTTAATATATATATTTTATATTTGGACGAGAAATATCTTCAAATATTTTGAACATTTTGATTAAAATGCTTTTAAAACATTCTAAGAAAGCAAATTGCTCAGATTAAACGCATTTAAATCCAGGATTCAGATGCATTCAAAAACGAGGATTATGAGAAACCTAGGGGAGCAAAAGTTTTGAGCAGATTTTAGTTAGAATTTTAATCAAAAAAATGTAAAAATTGAATTTATGCTTTATTCTTTCTTAATTCCTTAATGAAATATAACGTTTCTGAAATTTCGATATGTTTATGCAACAAGTAAATTGTATCGTTCATCGCATCTATTTACACAAACATCTGATTAAAAGCATATTTTAGATACTTTCGACAACCACTAATGAAGCATTAAAAAATGTTAATCTAAATAGAGGTTCCCGAATTGTAGAAAGATTAACTACTGAAGTCATCATGAGAGAAAGTAATACTCAAGTAGTTCAAGCAGTACAAGTACAAGTACTACGATGCCTGAAGGACGACTGTCTCGAAGTAATTCTTTCAGAAAAGCATCTGTTTATTGAAGTACTTTTTACTTTTTGAGAAGTACTTCCTCGCCGAAGTAAAAGTCATCGGACATATGTGATCAAATCCTTGTCGGTTGATTCTCTGCATTCTGTGCATTCGCATCTCTCGTAGCAACAACTCCCTTCTAAATTCTTGTTGTCTCCAACATTACCACCGTCGTCATCATCAACGACGTCATCGACAACGACAGCAAACCCAACTTCCTTCTTCCTGTTTTGTGGGACCATTGGAATCACCAGACTTTGACGATTTTTGAAAGAAGGACTTTTATGGCCAGGAAGAATGGGCGATGGGCGGAGTATAGGCCACGTGGGAGGGGCGTTGACCCTGGGAAGGAGATCGAGTCGCTGTTGGATGAATGGACTCTGCTGATCTTTAGCTCTGACGTCAAGAGGATCTAAAAGTTCCTCCATGGCCGATTGGACGAGGTTCTCAGAGGCAGAGAGGAGTTCTTCATGACACGAAGTTTCCTTTTTGCAACAGGAATTCCATGCTTGGTCGGATTCGTCGTTGGGGGTCTTTCCAGGTTGAGAATTGTTCGATGGACATCGGAAGGAATTGAACCTTGGAAAGCACTCCAACGACGTCATGGCTCGAGTGTTGAAGTTCTCCTGTTGCGTGGAGTCGCTGAATGTCTTGTAGACGGTCTTGTTTGGCGTCGAGTTGGCTGAAGTTTGCAGTGGCCTCATGGAGTAGTGGCTGCTCGGAAAAATGGAGACAACACGAGATGGACACGAGTTTCTCTGCTGTTGACATGTGGAGTGTTCTTGAACTGGAGGTGGAAGGGGAGCCTGATAGGAAGTGTAGTAGGAGTTGTACATGGAGTTGTTGTTGGATTGTTGTCGCTGGAGCAGGGAGGCTTGGAGACATTGACTGCCAACCATGTTTCCCTCGTATCCGGACATTCCACACTCATGACATGCACGACTGATTGAATGAAAAGATGGGGTAAAGTATCGGAAGTTGGAGATTTAAATCATGAATTTGATTTTTATTAAAACCCTCAAAGGTCGGTCAAAATGTTCAGAATCTCCACGTTTGTTTGCGTTTTCTTAAAATAAATAAATGGATGTGAACTTCATCCTTTAAATCTTCAGCGTTTTTTCATATTTTTTTTTTCGTGGAGGAAGATGACACTTAAATTGCAACGTCACTCTTTCGATAGAATTTTCTCGGCGTTCGTCGTAATATTAACATTATTATAATACTTAATAACATTATGATAATGTGTTACAATATAACACAATGTAATGTAACGTAACTTAATTTAATATAATAACATTATGTAATGCAACAATAATATTATTATTTATAAATTGTGATTATATTAACATCATCACATTAGCATGATGCGATTAATATTTTTTATTGTATATTATTATTAATATTAATATTACTATTGTTGTTGTTGCTTTTATTGTTATTATTGCTGTTATTATTATTATCCGAATTATTTTCCTACGTCCGTTAATGACGCCAGATGGGGCATGTGCAGATGAGGAAGGAATATCACCATGGAAACCAACCTTTTCCTCAAGAGAATGATGGAGCACAACATGAGACCACCTATGAACATGCCCACCCCTATTCCGATTGCTATGGCAACCAGAGCACCTGCAAACCAGAGGTTGTTTCATTGGCGGAAGGAAAGAATTTCGTGCGCAGAAATTTTCGTCATTTGAAACACGTGGCATCGCCTTCATCGTCACCGTCATTATCAAAGTCGTCATCATCTTCATCATCCTTACCACCATGAACATCACCGTCATCTTCATCATCACCTTCGTCTCGTCATCAGCACCATTGCAATCAGAATCCTGATACTTATCATGAAATAGCCATTTTCACGCATGACTTACCACCACCTTTTGAATCTGTGGACTTGTTTGACATGGAAGACATGGTCATGGTTTTCTTGGCATCTGGCAACAACAACTTGAAGTGCTGATGCTTTTCAACCATTCGATTCTTAGTTATTTTATTGATAACGATTTATTTAATTATTCAAGTAAAGAAGCGTGAATAAATAAATAAATTAATTAATTAATTCAATTAATTAATTATTAATTAATTAATAATGCCTCACTGAGGAAGGCGAAACGTAAATACAACCCAACAACAACAACAACAACAACAACAACAACAACAACAACAACAACAACAACAACAACAACAACAACAACAACAACAACAACAACAACAACAGCAGCAGCAGCAGCAGCAACAACAACAGCAACAACAACAACAACAACAACAACGAAACACAAACAAAACCTTTTTCTATTCGGAATTGGTTGAGCGTCGATGCTGAGCAGTTGTCTGCGCTCCCAATCCATTCCTCGCCACGGCAGACCAAGTACCACGTTTCCCCGGAGCTGTTGCAGACGACAACGGCGTTGTTGTCGTATCTCGTGACCTGAGTTCCCGGTATTTCCGTGGGATCCATGCATCCGTGCACTGCAACCCGCATGTGAAAAGGTGAAGATGACGGTGATAACGGCAATGCATCGATGATGATGACAACGGTGAAGGTGGTGACCTTGAGGACGATGACGATGATGATGATGATGATGATGAAGACGACAATTATTGCGAGAATGGGGAGGATGAAGAAGATGAGCGCTCATAAAAATCGAGGCTTCCAATAGAATTTCGATTGCAGACGTGAGTCGTGTGACTATCAACATGACGAGGTTGTGTTGCTTTGTATTTGTTTTTGTCTCTGCGCGAATGTTTTTATCTGTGCCTGTTTGTGTTTCCTGTTGTTGTTGTTGTTGTTGTTGTATCGAAATAAGAAAAGCTTGAAAACCGTGATACTGCAGAACAATTCCTTTCCACGCATCTCTGTTCCTCGACAGGTTGAACAGGGGCAGAAAGCTTTCCTCAGGCATGGAAACGATGATCTCCAATTGGTTGAAATGCGATTGGTAAAAGAAGGTCTGATGGTCGGATGGAGGGATGGATGGATGCTGAGGAATGGAAGCCTGTGGAATGTTCTGGAAAGTCCTGAGAAGGCAGGCAGAAGAGGCGGTTGAATGGCTGAGGGAGGTCGAGTGGTGATGATGGTGCTTTGTGCGTTCAACCGTGGTGACCTTGAGAGGGCAGGGGTTAAAGTTTCTGTCTGCTGATGTGAACTCTTGGATGGGATCTGTTGAATGTTGATTGAGAATGTTGACATTCTCGCTGATGTTAAATATTTCAAGTGAATTTTTTATTAATATTATGTGAGTATTTTATGTTAAATATTTCAAGTAAATTTTTTATTAATATTGTTCGAGTATTTTATGGCTGAGAAAATAAATGACTTAAGAAGCAAAAAAGCGAAAAAGAAAAACAAACAATTGATTTGAAATTTAGTAACAATTAGAATAATGAAATATGAAATAATGTTAAAGATCATATTAACTCGTGGTATAGTTCGTATCAATAAAAAACTTAAACTTGGATTAATATTTCCGATTAGCAATAATAATAACTCGGAATAATAACATAATTAGGCAGTAATTATAGGAAATTTGTTTACAAAGTAATCCAGGTTGATTGCACCTGAACCACCTGATTTCGTCTGTAAAAACATTATCTAATCACATCCTCATTTACTCGAAACTTACAGGTGTGCACCTGTCGTCAGGATGGCATTTATAACTTTCTAATCAATTATTTACAAATTATCTCTCAATTATTTACCAAATATCACTTAATTATTTATAAATTATTTACTAAATAAAACTCAATAATGTACAAATTATTACTAAATTATTTAGAAATGATCATGCAGTTATGTAAAAATTATCACTCAATTATTTACATATCGCCTGTTTTAATAGAAATCTATTATTGTTGTTGCTTTAAAAAACTTTTCAGTTTGTAGGAACGAAGATCATTTCAATAACTTATTCTACACTTTGGCATGAATTTCGGAACAAATTTGGAAGTAAAATAAAAAAGAAAACAGGAAATCGTAGCCACTGAATTGATGGAGGTCATGCATGAAAGACTCCCCAATAGGCATTCGATGAACCGCGAAGAAGGGCTCCTCACCCAGCCCATCCGAAGCAGTTTGAAGAGTTTTGTGGTGAATCGATTTGAAGCAGAATTGGAATCGATGATTTTCGACAATCAATCGCTTGATTGATGATTGCAACCGCAGTTTGAAATTTCAATGGAAGTTCAACTTACCGCTCCTTTTCAATTTATGACTCACAGTCGTCTGCCCTTGATGGACCGAATGTCGCTGGAGGTGAAATACAGTCGATGATGTTGATGATGTCTATGATGATGATGATGTCGATGATGATGGAGGCATAGGTGATGATGGAAGATTGAAATGTTGTTGTTGATAATTGTTGATTAAAAGTTCTTTTTATGAAATGCAGGTTACTTATTTCATTTATTTCTTTTATAAATTTCTGAACAAAATTCTGAACCAAAAACCACAAAATTCAAGTTATATATTTAAATTTTTTTTAAAAACCCGATTAAAATACGCATTTATCATAAAACATCTGATGCATGCTGACCAGGGACTCCGAAGAGCCAGGAATTGAACCACGAAGCAACGCATCAAGTTGAATGTTTTCGTGTCAACGAGGATTAAATGCCTTACTTGGATGCTTTACGCAGCAACCGTTAATCTTAATTTTCTCTTGAGTGGAACTTTGCATCCCCCTAGATGACAATGGTGATGATGATGATGATGATGATGATGATGATGATGATGATGGTGATGGTGATGATGATGATGATGGTGGCGATGACATATGATGAAGATTGGTTAGCATTTAAGTTACTATAAATACTATAGATACTTTAACTTTTATAATGCAAATTGTAGTACTTAAATTAAACTATTTGAAAATAAAATAAAATGATTTAAATGATAAGTTAAATAAAATCGAGTAAATAAAAGGAGCATATCATGCGATTGTTCTGCTTGAATTGAAAAGTTGTCAATCAATCTTTGTGCGATTTCAACCCTTAGAGTCCAGCCACCCCTCTATTTTAAATTTATCACAAACTGTTAATACTTTAAGTAAATTATTTTATAATTTGTTAAATAATGATTACCAATAACAAATACTAGTGAAATATTTCTAATATAAAAATATAGTTTTATTAAACCATTTATAGAAATTCATTAAATAAATATTGTTTTGCTAAGTCTGCATATATAAAACAATGATCTTATATGTATATATGTATATTTCTTATGCAAATCTTTAATCCTGACCCGATTTGATTGAAACTTGAAACACTTGAGTACGTTGACTGTTGGGTCAGTTTAGTTTAATTTGCAAAAAAATCGATAAATTATTTTGTTTTTTATTGCCAAAAAACCTCTTCTGTGCTTACTCTCAGAAGAGCACGCGCAGTTTTCAAAGCTGGTGAGTTTAAACGCATGCTGATTAATATTCATGTGCGTAAGCTTTTTGTTTATATCATAAATTTTCCGTTTTATGATTTAAAAATTTACATTTGTTATTATTTAATTTTAATATTAGTGTTGTTTTGGTAGCCATCTTATTCCGTGTGTCATTCGTAATTTATAGCGTTATATTCGTCGGGACAATCAATTAAATTATTGTGTTAATTCATATTAATAAATAAAAAAATTTCATGTTATACATAAAGTTTATTCATTTGAAAATCTATTACCCCGGCAAAGCCCGGCCAAGCAGCTAGTCAATTATGAAAACAAATTTAAAAATATTGTTTTATTAAACTAATTGACTTTAATATTGTTATTATTTAATTGACGTGATTTTTATTTTATTACGCATTTAAAAAAATGCATTTTCTTAAAGCAATAATTTTTTAGGTTAATTTTTTCCACTTCCTAATCTTGAATATCATATTAAATGAAGTAGTTCTTAAAATTAAATCATATTATAATTCATTTAAATTACAAATACAATGTAATATATATATATAGATATATATATATATATTATATATATATATATATATATATATATTATATATATATATATATATATATAATAATAATTCTAAATATATAAAATATATATAATATATATATAATATTTCTAAATTCTTAAAACGTCGGTGGAAAAATAAATCCAAGCATCAATAAGCTGAAAATTCTTTTTTGAAATTTTCAGATCAAACAAAAATGTTGGCATCTCGTCGTCGTAAGGATTGCTCAATGTTGAGGACCTAAGTTATCGACCAATTTCCAGTGTCACGTGCTTTTAATGCTGGGAAATTCCTGCCTAAAATTTCTTCATGGATTTATGCTCCACTTGTCGCCCCACATAAATTCAACCAACTTTAACTCTAAAGGCACCTCTCAAGGACTTTTGAAGATTTATTCCAGCAATAACAATATAATAATAATAATATTATTAATTTTAATGTTAACAACAAATAAAACATTACATTTAATTATTGTCAAAACGTGTTCATCAGGAAAATATATCCACTCGGCACATAAATTCTTGTAACTGTTTAATTTATGGATACACTTTTTGTCAAGTTCTATGATATTTCAGTTCAATGGTGGGAATGAAAGCTATTTCTCAATTTCGTGACCTGCTGGTTCAAGGTTCAAGAACTGAATTGGATGACCTCACATTATTTACAGGTAAATAATGATGCTGATGATAATAATAATAATAATAATAATAATATAATAATAATAATAATAATAATAATAATAATAATAGATTTATTTTAATTGTTAATTTATTGATGTAAATTGATTTATTTCTAAATTGGATGACTTCAGATTGCATAAACTGATTATAATTTCGTAGCAGTCTGTACGATGATGATATAATATAATATTAATAATTTTAAAAATTATAATGATTACATAATAATGTAATTATATGATAAAATGATATAATAAAAAAGAATGTTTTTTGAGAATAGAATTCAATAAAATCAAACATTTATGGCGCTTCACGTCCAAGCGAGAAGCATGGATTGACTTAAGCAATCGATGTTCAATGTTGAAATGTTGAACTCCCCAGGAAAATATTTATTTTATTTTTTTATTCATTTTATTTTTCACTCCCCACCCTCCATCCATTCACGCCCCAATCGTCCTTCCTTTCCTGAGCAACGAAGCGTGACGTGTGTCGGAGACAGTCTGTTCAAACAGGGTTTGTGATCGATAAACAGGACTGTGGATCAACACAGCTCATCCTATAAACGTGTCTCCTTCGCATGTTTTGTCAATGTTCACTTGTCTTACAACTTTTGGATAGTTTCGTTTACTTTCTTAAGTAATTCGTCAGATTTAATTAAATTGATAGTTAAATTGTTTAAAATTTAAAAGTTAAATTCAATTCGATATTTGTTATAATCGTGTGTGTGCATGTATCGATTTTAAATGTCACCAATTTTAGATTACGATGAAATGGAATGAAGTCAATAAGTTGACCTACTTGTGGCTGAGATGCGAACGAGAGATAGGTCGATCGTTTGACCTGGTTGTGCTTTCAACAGCCACCTGCACAGTTCTATTTGTGAGGATGACGACGACGACGATGGGAGGAGGACCAGAGATGGTGAGATATGTGATGAAGATGAGGAGGAGGAATATGAAGGTTCCGATGACGACCACGACGATGATGACGATAATGATGATGATGATGATGATGATGATGATGATGATGACAGTTCATTTCTCTTCCTGACAAACCACTTGTAACGTGGAAGAACAGACAAAAATCCAAACTTCTCCGTCAAAACATGTGTTCGATCCTTGGTGCAGTCGTCAGAAAACGAAACTGAAAATAGATTTTTTAAAGAAGTTTTCAATAAATTACATATTCAGTAGTAATATTAAAAATTAAAATGGCAATAATAATAATAATAATAACAACAACAATAATAATAA